>BLKR01010934.1:0-42744 GCA_011170035.1 Teleogryllus occipitalis
CCACTGTTTCTCCATATCATCTTCTGTTTTCGGAAATTGGTCGTATTTTTCTGTTAAAAATCTACGTAATCCTTCGTTTGCTTTTCTATATTGTCTGACTTTCGTTCCTTTTGCTTGTATCGCCCAATCACATTTTTTGTACTTCTAACATCCCTGCTTTAAGGTCGCTAATTTCCTTAAGTACGTCGTAAGAAAGGAAAAAGGAAAGGGTTGACGAGGAATATGTCTAAAACTTCACTCTGCCTCGTGGGTTGATGGACTACCTGTGTTAATCCGTGGTCCCATTCCAGTAGATTTACGAGCTTTTGTATTTTCCTGTCGTATACCTCTCCTTTCGAGTTAGCATTGGGAAGGTTTAAGTCACCAGCGACAGGAACAGAACGACCGTTTTTGTCACGAATTTCATCCAGAATTTCGTAACTGTCGTTTGGCGGACTGTAACAAGTAATAATTTCGACGGAATTTTCTAGTATGTCAATTTCCATTCCTAAAATTTCAAACTCGCTTCTAAACCTACTATTCTTAACTATTAACTATGTCTTGACACAGAAAAACAAGAAGCGGTGGAGTATTTCTTTCTCTCTACGATATATTTTATGGGCGTAAAGTAAACTTTCAGAATTAGTTACTTCTTCTGTCAATAAAGTGATTCTGTATCTATCACTATATCTGGATCGCATTATCAACAAGGTTCCAAACCTCAATGGCTTTATTAATTTTACTTCGTCAGTTTACCTGCAGCAATCTCGGAAAACAGTTCCTCACCTCGACATATCTGGTTCCAGTTTTTTCTTCGTTGCTTCCTACGCCTACTCCGAGGTCAATCGCCTCCCGTGCTGCCGGAGGTTCGGAGTTCGCCACCTCCATTGCCTCAGTCTGCCCACAGCACGACTCCTCCAGCTCCGCTGTCTGCCCGTGGTCCGTCCTCCGCGCTGCACCGAACATATTTGCTACCCACACTGCAGCCATCTTCGATTGTCACTTGGCGCATAAAAACGTGACTGCCCAACTTCCAGGGGCCTCGTAAGTTCAGGTGTAGACCGTCCCGTGCAAGATCTTTAGCACCCGCCCAACAGTTGGAATCTACGAAGAAACCCTCAAATTTATTGCACACCCACAGCAGGCCTCGATTCAGTCCCCATGTTTTATTCGAAGAGGAACATCATAACGGCGCATAATTCCCGACGCGAGTACTTTTGCATTTTTAAAATTTATTTTCACTGCACGATCTAACACCACGCAGTGGTTTATCGCGTCATACACGGGTTGCTATTTTCCCACGTTCGTGCCCACGTGAACAACCTCTACTTCAATTCCCTCGTGTGGTTTACATTGCTCTAGGAACTTCATTTTTTTCAATGTCAATTACAGGAAAAAAGGAAACATCAGCACCTTCTTTCCTGCGCACTCCCCCGCTATGGCGCAGCATCGAATCACCGATCAGTTTCCCTTTACCACTGTAGGGAGCATCGATTTCGCACATTTCCAGAAAGGATATTGACTGGACTTGTCCTTGCGGAATGTCTTGTCGCTGTGGCGGGCCCAAGTCTTGAATTTTTCCTTCCACCCCCTGCATCTTCTGTGTCAACTCACCTTTCCAGCAAATGTAAGATCATTCTCCAATCTGCGCAGCCTTCTCTCGCCGCTTTCGCACTTGCACTTAAGAACGGTGTGATTTCCAGGACCTGGATTCTGCTCCACATAACCAATTATTAGAATAGCGGCGAGGACTGCCGCACAAACCCACGCAACACTGGCACTCGGCGGGCGCACGTCCACTATTCGCAATGACGCCGCGTGGCCGCAGTGTAGCCACCCCGCAAAGCCACCCACGCACGCCCGCCAGACCGTCAGCTCGCATCCCATGGCACTTTCACTTCACAAAGCTCCTTCGGATATGTCCTCACCCGACGACTACCTGAGCGAGAATATCTCGACATCCTCAACAAAGAAGAGCTTACAATATCAAATGTTTTGTTAACCACTGCGATATTCCAAGATGATAATGCGTCCATACACACAACAAAAACGGTTCAAGCGTGATTTGTGGAGCATCAGAATATCAAATATCCTCCCTCGGCAGCACAATCGCCAGACATCAACATAATTGAATAGTTATGCAGTGTTTGAAACCAGAGAAAGAAAGAGATTAAAAGAAAAAGTGAGATAAAAAGAAAAAAAAAGAGATAAAAAGAAAAAAAGAAAAAAAGAGATAAAAAGAAAAAAAGAGATATAAAAAGAAAAAAAGAGATATAAAAAGAAAAAAGAGATATAAAAAGAAAAAAAGAGATATAAAAAGAAAAAAAGAGATATAAAAAGAAAAAGAGATATAAAAAGAAAAAGGGAGAGAAAAAGAAAAAGGGAGAGAAAAAGAAAAAGGGAGAGAAAAAGAAAAAGGGAGAAGGGAGAGAAAAAGAAAAAGAAAGAAAAAGTACAACAAGGGGATACCCTACAGCGATGCCTGGGCTGACACGGAGATATAGTGGGCGGATGATACAGCGCTGCCCCGTCGTGCCACCCCCCCCCCGCTCACCCTGGGGTTCAGTACAAAACCTAGTCCGAGCCGATTGATCAGTAGTGGGTGCCCGACTGCCCGACTAGAGTCTGAGGCCAAAGCAAGCGTATTGAAGCATACAAGGAATGATCCCCAAAATACGTAAATAACGTATCCCTACGTGCGGAACGTAGCACAAGGGAAGTAGTTTGGGAAGCAGACTCAACCGTCAGGACACACATTCCCTTCGACACGGGTCGCCAAGCACGGCAAACCATAGATAGGCGTTCAGCATACAAGGAAGGGGGAGTGAAATAGAAGGGGAAGAAAAGAGACAGCATGTTATAAAATAGCGAGAGTGAACGATGGGGGAAAAAAGATGACTGGTGAAAAAAGGATTACCGGAGAGCCCTCCCTGCATCCCCGTCAGGACGTGAACCAACACACCTCGAGTCGTACTACTTAGGACATATGTTTGGGACGTTCAGGGGGGTACAGATTTGCCGGTGGAGGTAATTACGCACCCTGCTGTCTTTTCAAGTATTGGGTCTTTGCTAGAATCCAACAAGCTGAGACGATATGATTAATGGTTCCTACTTGCTGGTAAATGCGGCATTTATCATGTTGGGAAATTTTGAGAACCTCTTTATTATAATATGTTCTCAACGTCTGACTTTGGGCAGCTGTTACAACTGCTTCCGATCCTTGCTTCATTCTTCCCTTTTTAAGGCACATAAAGAATTGATATTTATTGTTCTGCAACTTCTCTCTTCTTCAACTCTCTGAGGAGTGGCTTGTCTCTCCACGATTTCTTACCACTTCCTTAACATGTTTTGTGTTGCATTTTGTGTTAAGAAGTTCAGGGTCTGTGTTATTGAGCGTGACTTGCATTGTCTTTTCGCAACGCTTCTTGCTACACTTACAATGCCTTTGTTTCCCATTCTTCGGGCAGATTCAATGACCATCCTCATTAGTGGGTCACCTTGATGACTGTCTAAGTATCTTCCCATTCCGACAACTGCATTCTGCCAGGCGGCTTCAATTTTTCTGAGGTCTCTTTCTCCTTTACGTGACACATACAGTCTATGTACATCAGCTCACGAGTAGGCGACATGATGCATTATAAGCAGTTTTCTAGTGTTTCAATTCATGATTTCAACAAATTTCTAGTTCATTTATTATTATTGGTATTGGTATTATTATTATTATTATTATTATTATTATTATTATTATTATTATTATTATTATTATTATTACGCATATATATCAAGCACATTGAAATTTACTTCTAGGAAGATTGTGCCAATCTAGTTCAAACAAACCCAAGGCTGATTAACCACCGAGCTACAGTAGCGTCTGGGAAAAACGTATGAATTGCAGGGAAATGCCAATATAATGTACGAGTATAAGCACCCTTGGTTTAGATGCGAATTAAACCCTTTCCGTATACACGCACTGCTACTCATCACCCACATCTTGGGAAGATACCTGGCACGGACCTATAAGGTCTTATTTAGGACCTGAATCTTGAGTAGTAACAAATAGATTCATAGTTGAGAAAGACACGTACTATAATAATAATAATAATAATGTTAATATTAATAAAAAATGTGAAATCAAGGAGAAGAGTATTGACGATTTACTCACAGTCTTTCAAGCGCAAGAAGATCCTGAAACGCGCCGCGTTCAATAGTATGAATTTCGTTTTCCATCAATTGCCTGAAACAATAGAAACAGATCTAGATGTTTCATGCGAACTAAAATGGTAGAAATTTTAGTTCCAAACTGCGCAGTGACCAGCAAACTGAAAAAAAATCTTACTATTTAAAAGTTTTAGGACTTGGAACCACACTGAACCACACCATGACTACTTTTTTTCTTACTCATATTTGTGTAGATTGTATAAAGTCAAAATCTATGTTTCACTAGTGCAGCAACAGAATTGTACAGACTCTCTCCTCTTTGGTTGGGATTAGGTTTTGGGTGAAGTCCCACCCTCAACCAAGTAGTCACCTACCACTGCCGAAACTACATTTTCTTCTTTTTTCTTTTCAATTTTTCGCTCCCCTAATGATGGAACTGAAACACGAATTTAGGAATATTATAGAATAGTAAAATCTTGTACTACGTGAAAATTTTCTTTTAAACATTTGGAGACCATTTTGTGAAATGTCGTTTGAGTGTTTCTGAAAACGTGAAATTTCAAAGCTCATTTTCACCCAAATATTTTTTTTCAAGACAATGACATTTTAAAAATTATTGTAGTTAAAAATTCAAGAACGCAAGCAAATTGCAGGTAATAAAAATATTAATAGTGAGAGATATTTTAAAAAATTACATGTAATTTGTGTAAGTTTGTGTAATGTCTAATTTGTGAAGAACAAAAATACAGTGACATTGATGTCATGTTCTTTAGTCAATTTAGCACTATCCGTTCAGAACAATTAAAGCAAAAATTTGAAGTAGTTTTCGAGAAACTGGAGAACGAGTATTTCTTAAAATGCAGGATTTTGATCTTATTTTCACAAACAAAATTAAGTTCATTCATTAAATGGAGATAGCGATCGCATATATTTTTCTAAATTTTCAATATTATATAGCCATGGTGAAATTGCAAGAATGTGAGAATTCTTATCTTTATTTATATACGTCAAAAACAGTTAAAAACTGTGTGTGACGTACTATGGGCAGAAGTGTTGTTGTTTTGAACATTACGAGGACGGTGTATCAAAGTTTGAATTTGTTTCAAATCTTATTCTATACATCGAAGACAAACTTTCAGATAATAGCTTATCTAATTACGGTAAAGTACAATCTACTGATTGTATTAAACAGTTGCAGCTTAAGTGGACGAAATTCTACGTAGCCACATAGCCAAATTTCGTAAGTACTAGCTTCAATAGTTTTTAAGCTTAGCATACCTTCTAGTTTTTATATTTAATCTTGCTTTTTAATTTATTTAATACACATCAATTTAACACTTTTAAAATATAAAGCTAGGTTTTTGTTGCTCTTATTTGGGTTTTCTTGTATTTATTCCAATTTTTATCACGTACATTAAAACGCATTCGTGACATGGCTACTGTTCGTTCTACTCTTTTTACTCTCTACACTTTCAAAGCCGACCTTCTGAAAGCCTTCACACACATAAACAATAATTTAGATCAACATATCCAAAGGCTGGAAGAGGTCGTTCTCTACAGAGACGGTTGGGTAAAAGTCGGAAACATAGCGAATAATACCAACCGTACACCCGTGACTGTACAAAAGACACAGGCACCGCATCCAGTCACAACTCAAAACAAATTTAGTGTTTTAGATTATGAAACAGATTTTCCTCGCCTTCCTGATTCTCACTACCCTTCTTTACCATCGACAAATACATGCACAAACCAACGCAAACGGGCTAGGAAGCACGTCAAAACCAAAACACTTAAAGCTGCGCATCCTAGCTCACTTGAAAACAAAGATATTCCTACTGAGCCTAAAAAACAGGTACTTATTTTAGCTGTCAGTCATGGCCGCCATCTTTCCTCCATTCTCAGTAGGAAGTTACCCACCAACTTCTCAGTCTCATCTATTTTTAAACCTAACGGGAGGTTTGCAAATGTGACTGCAGAGTTGGACACCCACACGAAGACACTGACCAATCAGGACACAGTCATTATCATAAGAGGGCAGAATGACATTAACTTGGGCGGTAACTTTACACCTGAACAACATGTTAACAAATTACAATGTGCCGCCCAAAATACTAACATTGTAGTCTCAAGTCTGCCCTTCTGGTACAACAGACCAACACTTTGCAGCGAGATTAAGCACGCAAACCAACAATTAAAACTGCAACTGAGAGAAACAAATGTCAAACTTTTTAAAATTAATTTCCTCTCAGCAAAACACTTCACCCGGCATGGCCTTCTCATGAACCTTGCTGGAAAACATGCACTCGGTAACAAGCTTGCACAATATATCAACTCCAGTCCTACGCAGTCTCCTGCCAAAAATCCATCCCTTTCACCTTCCTTACGTTCTCCAGCCCCCACCCTTTTTTCGAACCCTATTGCCTCTTCCTCTGAACCTACTCCAGTTTCTTCCATTCCCACTACCAATTCATTTACACCCGATGCCCCATTTTCCTCACAACCTGTCACTGCCGGGACACACTACAACCTTCGACCACGTACTCGAGGTAAAAATGGAGTAAATATATTGTGACGTAACCAAATATCAGATTCGGAAATAAACACATTTATTTTGTAAGAAGTTCTCCGCAGTGTGTGTATTCCAACCGGGTGCGCCTTCCGTAGGCAGTGAAAGGGTCAATTAGTTCCGCGCAGCTGCAAAGGCGTCGCCTCGGACGAGCGAGGGGCAATGTTTGACACACGCGCCTTGGGATCTCCCCGGGGAACCATGGACCGCGCTGCTCGGAGGAATTTCAGAAGACCGCCCAAGTTTGTTTATAGGAAGTGTGCGAGAAAGAGCGCTTTCGGCTGTCTCTGAAAAATTCCGTCAAAATTACTTGAGAAACGCGTAATCTGATTGGTGTAAAATCATGTACGGCGTAGTAACTTTCGCCCAGTAACGTCACGCCTTCTAAAAATTCAGCACAAAGTTCTAGAACATTCGTAGAAATTGGGGGGGGGAAGAAGTGTGTGGGCGCCGTGAAGGGCGAAGGAAGATCGGAAGCGCGGAGGCGCGACAGTTGTGCAGGTCAGAAGCGCGGAGGCGCTAGAGTCATGTAGGCAGAAGCGTTCAGGTCGCCGGACGGAAGGGCCGCACAGAGCCGTGTGAGGCAGAAGTGTGTGGGCGCTAGGGTAGCGCGAATTAGCGCGATAAAAGCGCAGAGGTGTTATTAACACACCGAGTGTTAGGTAGATGAAAAGGAACTTTATTCAATTTTGTTATTCTTTTCTCTGCTCGTTCACGCCCGCGCCAATTGTCGCAAGTTACGCGACTACGATTAGTGAAGTCGGTGATAATTCTCCCGACGAGTATCGTGTTTTATTCTGACGCTCGGACTTATAAACTGTCGTCACCGATAACGTCGTCACCGCTGCCGCAGACGTGGTTCCCTAAATGGGAACGCGAAGAAACCCATCTCCGTCACCCAAGGGACGTGCTGCCCGGAAGAAAAGGAACCCAGCTGTTTTGCTTGTTTGGAGGCCGTTCACCCCAGCGAGTTCCTCTGCCGCACATGGTGATTTTAGTTATTTGTCGAGCTCCGACAAACAAAACGAACATTTAAGACGCCCTTCAGGCTTACCTGGACTTAATTCAATATTTAGAAGATGCTGGCCACGCATTGGCCCTTTTCTTGTAATTTGTAAACGCATCTCTGTTTAAATTTTCCTTTATTTGATCCAAGCAATAATCATAAGATTTAATTGTATTAGTTTTAAGACTGCATGATAAGATTATTGCTTAGATATGATAAGATTCTTGCTTGGAAAAAAATGACGTCAAAAGCTTTAGAAAGAACTAAAAATAATCCAATAGGTGCTTCGTTCTAATCCGATGATGAGGCGAAATCATTAAGGAAAGAGGTCTGCTGTTTCCGTAGATTCCGTAGAAAGGCTGTTTCCGTAGATTTTGATTTCCTAAATCCATGTTGGCAATCTGAAAGCTCGTTGTGTTTACTGAGCAAGGTTTTTCATTCGTACGTAAAAACGCCCCTCTAATATTTTTTTAAAAAACTGACAGAAGAGAAATAGGTCGATAATTTTGAAATTCATTTTTGTTGCGTTTTTTGAAAAGTGTTCTTAATACTATTTATTATCAGAAGTTACATTAGGTGTAAGAAATCAACAATAGAAACCAACACATGCAACTTTCCAATAATCATGACATGATGTAGTAGGTTTTTTGTAATAAATATGGTCCACTTAGCTTCAATATTTCGCTGATTTTAATCAGTAAAAAATACACTGGAAACCATAGATATGATTACGAAATAGCGCATAAAATGAAATATAGAAAGTTATTGCCTTCTCCCTAAGATGTGTATTATAGGGTCTAATGGGTGCGGCAAAACATTTTTTATTGATTAATAACACTAGGGAACAAGATTTGTACCACCAGAAAGGGTCAATCCATTTTAAATGGTCCAGAATTTAATGAATTGGTCGCTTGTCTAACTCGAAAAAAAATCATATTTTGAACATAAATTCTCTTATGTTTTGGCTGATCAAAACAATCTTCGATTTATTTTTATTGTATCTAGTTTACAAATGGAAGACATTTTTGATTTACGACGTGCGGGATACTTCGCGTTTGTAGACATACTGTTTTCAAAATTATTCAGCTCTAGGTTGTTCTAGCATTCTAGAATAAAAGAAGGAAGTTGCACAGTACTCCTTAGATTCTAAAATCGCGAATGAAGTTTTAGAATAACATGTTGAACGCAATGATTTTCCTGGTAGAAGATTGAGACCGAAGCATTTTTATTCGTACAATAATGGGCAACGGATATTTCTCTCCATACATTCAATATAGGATTTTTATGATTTATGTAAGGGTATGACCTAGAGTGGCCATAGAGATGAAATTTTTAAAAGTAGTTTATCTCCAAATCGGCACTTACAGATAGATGTGATATCAGAGTTATTCCTTATTAAAAATAATACTTTTTCCTCTTCACTAAAGTTTTCAATTGACTTAATGTACTTGGAAAAACTCCATAAACAGTTTCATGGCAATCTTCATTAGTAAAATCCCCTATACAACACTAACACTCCAATTTGATAGTGAACAGAACTGAGAACAAAGACGCAGAAATGCGTTTTGTTGGAAAGGGAAAGCAGCAATGTAACCACTTACTTATAGACGATTGAAAAGCTTGTGCGATTTCGAAACCGTGTTAATCCACGACCAATCGCGTTGGTTCTGTCAGATTTCCAAACCTAGGGTTGTTGATATTCTAAGAAATGATAGAGGGGGCGCGGTCACGTTTGGCAGTAGCTTCGGCTGTACCTTCTTCGTATCTAGATATTCAGACGTCCATGGCAAGCTTAGCGTTTTCGCCCTTGGCTAGCATATAATTTGAGCCCCAGTCAGGATACTTCAAATTAGGGTTGTTATTACTTGTTTTAGCGGGTATACTCTGAAGAGCGCCAGTAGTGAGTGGCGCACAAGGCACGTGCCATGTTTGCCATACCGAACCAGGTACTATGTTTGTCTCTGCACTGGTACATACAGATTCCCTTGAAACACACGTTATTTGCACCTAAGGAGTACTGTGCAATCGTCTGTGTCTCTGAAGAAATAATAAGCAAAATGGCAAATTTAAACGCGAGAAAATAAACAAAACGCTGAATTTATTTGTTACCTTTTATAAACTATTTTTATAGTATCCGGATAAGCTTCTAACACCAAAATGACTATTGTTACGATTCTAAGTGGTGAATTAAAACTGTGATAAGAAACAAAATAAACGTTTTTGTTAAAATAATATCAATCTACACTTCTCTCGATTATTTATTTACACTACACTTCTCTCGATTATTTATTTACACAGTTCACTTGCACTGTCGCACAGTCCTAAGCACTGACCACTGTTCGATGCACTGGCCACTGTCCACTGCACGGACCACAGTTCACGGCGCTGGCAACGGTTCACGTTACTGAACACAATCACTGCACTGCTATTCACCGTGATGCACACACTTCACAGCTCAGCTTCCACTTCAGACTTAAGACTGAGTCGCTGCCGCCAGCCGCTGCGTATGTATACTCGGCGGGCGCTGTCGAGAATTTTCTGGACTTTGCGATTAGCGCCAGAACACACTGGGACTAGCTAGTTCGAGGGCCGCCGGCCGATGACGCAATCCGCGCATACAGGTAGGTCGTGGTAGCCGCCGGCAGATGAAGCAATATTCGTTATACTACCTCCTCCTTAGATGCGATCCGTCTCGGAGCGCGTTTAGTGAAATCATGCAGATCCTTGCAGCTGGAACCTCTTTTGCAGTTGGAAGTTAAGAAGTGACAGTCAATTGTCTTCTTTGAATATGACGACATTCCATGGTGGTAGCTGCAGACTAAGATGCTAACCCCAGTGCACCGGAATAGTACTTCCAACATGCTTCTCACTATTCTCCAGTTCAGTCAATCAAAACCACATCCCAGTTTGGACATGGCAATCTTCTGGACATTGTCTTGTACTTGTTGGAGTAATTCAATAAGAGTTTCCCAAATATTTTAATAGGATGCCTTGTGATACGATTTACTTTTTGTGACAAGGTAATCCCCATATCTACTCACGTCGTGCAGTTGCAGAACCTTCCCAATACCTGGTTGTTGGTTCTTTAATTCTTCTATTCTTCCGTACTATTTCTTGAATACAGCAAAAACACCTCTGGCCATATCTAAATCCTGGGCGACACAATGCGCCAATGCATATTCCTGGGGTACCGCAAACATCCTGTTGCACTTCCATTGTCACACCATAAAGCGCTTTATACGTTTCTTTATAATGAGACAAACTCGTCAAATGTGAACTCTTGCATGTCCGCCTCACAAACTCGTGCGGTCTTTTCTTCATCATTTTCATTAATTGCAACGTACGGGGCCAGTCGATTCGAATGAACGACTCGTGGTTTTCCATTCGTCAATTTTTTAATTCGGTAGACAACATCATTTATCCTCTTCACTACCACGTACGGTCCTTTCCACTGTCGTAAATTTGGACACAAACCGCGGCGGCGTTGGGGGTTAAACAGCCAAACATGATCTCCCTCCTCCTTTAGCTTTGATGTTATACCGGTCTTTCACCGTGTCACTTGCGATTTGGATTCTTTCACGCACCTTATTAATTACGTCCGATTTCTGTCTTAGGTCATTTACAAAGTCTTCGCTGGCTGTTTCTTCATTAGTTTTACAACCGAACTGTAGATCACATGGTAGACGTAGTTCCCAGCCGAAAAGGATTATTAGCCGGTGTTTGCCCAGTTGTCTCATGAACAGAGGAGCGGTAGGCTAGAAGAAAAAGATGTATGTATTGGTCCCAGTCGCGTTGGTGATCTGACACGACCTTCGCTAAATATGTTCCCATTGTTCTGTTCATACATTCCACCATTCAGTCTGACTACGCATGTAGAGCTGTTCTTGTTTTTCTTATTCCAAGAAGTTTACACACTCCTTGAAACACTGCAGATTCGAAGTTCCTTCCTTGATCTGAATGTAATTCCAGTGGCACACCAAATCGGCTCACCCATTCCTTGACCAGTACTGCGGAGATTGCAGTGACCTCTTGGTTAGGTAGGGGATATGCTTCAACGCACTTGCTAAAATAATCCATGGCCACGAGTATGTATTTATTTCCATTATTTGACATTGGAAATGGGCCAGCCAAGTCAATGGCAATTCGTTCGAAAGGACTCCAAACGTTGTATTGCCTCATCTTCGCTCTTCTCTTTTTATGTGGCCCATTACTAGTACCAAACAATTGACACTTTGTGCACCATATCTTTACGTCTTGCATGCAATTAACCCAGGCAAATCGATCGCGCACTTTCTCTAGCGTTTTCGTTTGACCGAGATGTCCTCCCGAAGTTCCATCATGCAATTCCCTCAATATTTCAGACACCCTTACTCTTGGTAACAATATCTGCGTCCTCTTCTGAGAGCCATCTTCACTTTCCAGACCTCGTTTAAGAACACATTCCTCTTCAGTAATCGAATCCGACTGCGCCCAATATGATTTTACTGCTGAAGTTCAGGAAGCTATTTCTTGACAACTTTCGGTCTTGAACTGGGCATTGTGACGAGTTGTGAGCTCCCACACATCCCATGCAGCGTGCCTGCCGCCGACAACCGTTTCTGATGTGCCCCCACACGCAGCAATTTAGACATAGAGGAATCCTGTCTCTATCTTTAGGCTCTTCGGAGCTAATTCTAATGAAGTTTATGTGTCGAATTTTCTTCAGCTCTGTAATTTGGTTGAAATTGAATTCAATTGAGTAAAGGCCGACTCCTTCGAATTGATTTGGCCTAGATGATTTCCTTTTGATTTCGCCTAGATGGTGAACTACTATTTCTTGATTTTGTAATTCAGATTTTATTTCGTCGTACGACATATTAGCTTCTAGACCTCTGATAATTAGCCGCTTGCGCCGTTCGGCTGTGGCCCTATGGAAGTAGTAATTTAATTCCATATCGGATTTTGTATCCTGTAAGAGACGGTCGATTGTTTTGAGATTTTCAACGCTGCCTGGGAGCAGTATGAGGGCTTGGGCGTTAATTTGGGCGTAGAGGTTTTTTTACAGTGACCACGTAGGTGGTTTGTAAGCCCTACTGGATCAATGATCGCAGTTTTATCTATGTAAAAGCTTCCTATTGAGGGAGCTTTTGTCTGGTGTGGGGCGTTTTGGTTAGGGTTGGTTCCGTTTTGATTTTTGGCCTTAGTGGGCGCAGCTTCGTTTTGTCTTGTTTCTGAGAGGGTGGGTCATTCCCTTTTGTAGCTGGTTGTGCTGGAGGGTCGACTGGGAGAGACGAGAACCTGTTCGTGATTGGTAGGTCGCTTTCTTTAGCTCCCGGCTGTTTGGGAGCACGAAAAAACTTTTTCGTTAATCTAAAAGGCTTTTAGGGGGCCTCATCGTTGTGTGGAGAGCCTGGGTTTGGATCGGTTTCTTTGGCATTCTTTGCCTTTGAGTTTGCTTCGCATTCATTCTCGGAATCCGAATGAACGTCGTCTAATCGAGAAATGATCGTAACGTTAGCCATCACGTGCGGTTGTCTCTGCAAACCTGACGACACAAGACTTTCAGGGAGAGTTGTTTTGTTACAATCTGATGCCATAGTGCTTTGGGGGCACTTGGGGCGTTAGAAGAGCTGTGATTTCGTTGAGAAGAGAGGGGCTTATTAACCACCGCTTCTGGGCGCATCCGCCGGCGTATCTCACCAATGACACGTGAGGCAGTTGTCTCTTCGTTGGCTGCTGGCAATGTCGGGTGGCATGGGGCGTCTCTGTCCGGGATGCTGAGGCGTAAGAAGCTCGGAAGCCTCCGCCGTGTAGCTCTGCTCTCAGCTGGGTGCTCAGCTAAGCGCCGTCGCGAAGCACAGCCGCGGGGGCGGCCGACGGCGACAGGGACGGCCGCTGGGGCAGTTTCTTCTGCTCGGAACACAGAGAATGGTCAACACCGCCGAGTCAGTGATGCACTAGATTTTGCTCTTTCAGTTGATTTGCTCTTTTGGAGACTACTCCACTGATCGGGGCGTGAACTTCTCTCCGAGTGAGGGACGAACGCGCACTCGACGCTGCAGGGCGCAGCAACTCGCGACGCGGAGGGAGCTGACGCTGCGACCTCAACGCGCGACCGGGGCAAGGCAGAGGGAGTGGGCGATGCTTCTACCTCGATACCAAACACCTTAATTAAACACCCGCGTCACGACGATTCTTCCCTCTTCTGCTCCACGTCCAATATATCCTTGCAATAATTTCCTTTTTTGTCATAATATTCCGCTCCTTCTCATTTTAAAATGATGTTACCCGCTCTATACCTAAAATTCGAGAGCTTTTTCGTGGTCTATTTACCGGGGTCCCTCAGTCTCGTTCTTCTTTTATTCCATTGTTCCCCATGCCATCTATATTTTGAATAGTGTCTATAAGTGGCTTTACCTGGTCAAACTATGCAACTCGTAACTCGTCGCTTTTATATAACGTTCCTTGACTTAACATTTCACAAGGCTCTTTGGTATATATTACACATGGAAGTCAAAAGTAGATATGGATATCACATGAACTTTCTGATTGGTAATTGAATTAGCATGATTCCGTCACCAATCATTGACATTTCTTTCGTCAAAATTAATATTGAATGAACCATTGTTATGAAGAAATACAACTTAAACAATAGTACTAGCAATATTCACTTACAATACCTGTCCAGTTATAGTGAACTTCTGAGGACTAACATTATTGATTCACTATATCCAATGTCAAAATTCAACAGAATTTCTTTATAACAATTGATTTTATTAATATAGACAAACAACAAAATCATTAACAGCACAAACAGAAAATTTCAATATCTTTATTTACCCTTAAATCATCAATTATTTTCAATTGTTTACTTCGTACATTTTACATTAGTAATTTCTCTTGATCTTCCTCCAGTTTGTGCTCTCTCCTACTACATTCTGCTTTGTCCTCTGTCTCTAACGAGTGACGTAATTCAGTCTTGACACCCTCAATGCCTCTTGCACTATCGGAACACTGTCCCATTCTCTGAAGACCCTTTAACTCGCCTAATAGCATACGAGATGTGTTGTGCTTTCGGTAGCTTGATGTGCTTGTGATGTGATGTGGTTTCTGCGCTTTCGGTAGCGGATGGCGCAGGCGGCTAATGAAACTGATCTCTTTTCCGCTCGGCAGGGCGGATATCGTCAAGCTGTGGCAGTCGGATACGTAGTACTCAACGCGTTTTGTCCCGCCGATGTCAAATAACACCAAAATTGAAACTCAAACTAGCAATCACGCGTCGCCACCGCCAGTTGTAGCCCACGCAAGACACGGCCTCTGTTTCCGCAGTGAAACACGTGGCATAAGGTCGTCAGTAAGCTCCCCATTCCGGGACCGCTACCTTCACCTACTTTGATTATGATCTTTGGCCGACGATATTTATTTTTCAAGATCCCTACTGTTGAAATGTGTGGCATGGATCTATTATTTTCCAGGGCGTATTTCCTACGTTCACTATGGCTGAGGTTCACGTTCACACTAAAAAGAAGCATAAGAAGATTTGGTTATAACTGCTTTCTTATTCTTATGCTTCATTTTAATGTAAGTGAAATGGGACCAGTGAGACCGGGAGTGGTGGCCGGATTTTCGAGACTGGCTTTTCAGCTATTTATATTTTTTTGATTCATAGTTAGTTTATATATACCATTTTTGTGGACTAATAAACGTTTTACTGTAGTCTTGAGGCACTGAATTTAAAAATTTACTATTGTTGTTGAAATATTGAACACACTGTGATGTAATATCATATAAAATATCATACTATTAAACATAACAACCAGTGTGTGAATTGTGGTTTGAAAAGTATACAACATTTTATACATTCCCTACCTTTCCACCAAAAGGATTTAACAAATATTGATATTTAGGCCACCGGTGCCGAGAATTCTTGCAGGAATATGTATATTACAAGCAAAATTGTTGAAAAGAGATCTTCAAGCATCCTAATTTCAAATAAAACATGACACACAAGCTTAAGCTTACATATGGTCACCAAGTAATAATAAGCCAATCAAGTGATTGCATTATCGCAGTGAAAAAACCAACACGTAATCCATTTTGATCTGAAATGTGAGGGTTTAGTTTGAATTCTCCAAAGTGCTCAATTTGGAAATGTGTGTTTTGTCGTCACCATACTAAACCTCTTACTATTAGAGAGACCTTTTTACGTACGAATAGAAACCTTTCAGTAAACACAACGCGCTTTCAGATTGCCAACATGGATTTAGAAAATCAAATCTACGGAATCAGCCTTATTTTCTTTTCTTAAATATATCGTCTCATTCAAACCTCAAATGGAATGAACATTTAACAGAATTAAGCACTAAATTAAGGTGAGTATGTTACGCATTCAGAATTCTTTCAAATTCTGTCAGCCTTCAAGCAGCTTCAAGCCTTTTTTGTTTAAAATATGGATAGAAAAATTCTAGGGACTACTGATTGTAATTATGTGTCTAACGTTCTATGATGATTACAGTGAGTTTAGGATATCATGAGATCAGTATTCATTACAATACGAGAAGTAGCTCCCATTGAAAACCAAAGTAAAAGAAAATTCATGATACTTAGAGTTATTTCCCAACTCTTTCTTCTTTTGTTGTATTTTCAATCAGTGTTAATATTTAACACATTCGGGTCGTATCCCCTGCCCAACTTTTTTCCTCTACAGGCTGTAAGGTTTATGGAGTAAATTTGAAGGGGCATATCTTCTAAACTAATAAACATAGAAGCAAGATTCTTTAAAGAAACTATCTTGTACTTTTATATCAAGTTCCAATGTATATGTTTACATTAATAATTTAATATAAATTAGACAAAAAAGAGTCCAAAAACTTTAACGGGTTTATTTTAATTACATTCTAACAAATTCTGTTAATATTTAAACGTTAGTAAACACCATATTAGTAAACTATTTTGTTAGCCTTCATATGGGGCATATGCCTTTTCTCATTTAATCATAGACATCGAGTAGGATTAATTAAGGTAACAAGGGACTATAATTTATCGTATTCCTAAAGCACAAGACATTGTCACACTGAAGATGTGCAAAACATAATTCGAGCATTCCAGGAATTTTGTTAATTTATATCAGGCTTCGTGTTCAGCAGTCATTGTTACGTCGCTGCACACCGTGGTTACAACACACAGCAAAAATGAATTTTAGTAGATTTAATAGATTAAATGAATAGCCCACATCACACTTGATTCTATTACGGAATTCTAGTGCGCGGTCAGCGATGTTTCTCTCACTCGACAGTTTCACCGAAAACGCAAAGAAACGTCGCTGCGCCTAGCCCCTTTGCAGACCGGGTGTCTGCAGAGACGCAGCAGCTGGTTTGAATTTCGCGGCCGGAAATAACCAGAGAAAAGTATTTCTTGTGCCTATATTTAAAATTGGAAATAATATGAGAGGGAAGAAACAAAAAAATCTGTATTTGATGAACTGTATTCCGGTAATTGGTTTACAGAGATATTTGATGTTAAAATTATTCATTCAAATCCCATTATTTACCATCTTACAGATATTGAACGATCGTTTTATGAATATGAATTATTAAAAACAAAATATCCTGATTTCTATTTTAGAAAAGTGTTTTTAAAAGGAAATAAAGTATACGTAAAATAGAATATAACCATAATTTATGGATCAAAAAAACAATTATTGTACAGATGATTAAAAAAATTAATCCTTCATATTTGGATAGAAAAACTGGCTCGCCATACGAGCAATAAGTACAATGGCTAAAGCAGCGAGTTAGGCCAACGGGCTACATCGAATTTGGGAACCGATCCCCCGGGAGTGGTAGTCATTGTGGAAGGCCCTGGCTAGTCCCTCAGACGCAAATAGATGACAGCCGGAAATGGATCGAGCAACACAGAAAGGTACTTCTATCACTACCACTTCAACTCTACTTTTAAAGAAACTTTCATGTCACCGGCAGATACTGTAGTTTTTTCTCACAAAAAAAACTAACTTTTTTCGCCATATGATTTACATGCAATACACATTTATGAAAGTGCAAGATGGTTAAAGATCAAATAAATGTATGAGGATAATTTGTGGTCCAGGAATTACAGGTCCACAATGGAATTGAGCATTTCATTAGAAGGGAATATGCATTCATAAAGGTTCAAAGAAATTATGTTAAGTATTGGGTACATATTTTCATACTCACAAAATTCGTAGATTTGTCATATCTTCAAAGTCCGTTTCGAAGAGAACAGTAAGATTGTTTGCTTGAAGATCCCTGTAAAAGAAAATAATTCCATTACAATGTAGTTAATATTAGCATTAAATGATTATCAGTGGTTCATTAATGACTGAAACATACAGAAGTATGGGCGCCAGAGAACACGAGGCCTACACTGTCAGAAATGACATAAAATGTAATGTACGACTGTAAATTAATATCATTGTACCTTGCACATTAAAGGGTGATCAATGTACTTGTACATTAAATTTAATGCGTAAATTAAAATCGATGTACATTTAATGTACACCAGCACATGAAACTTAGTACTTATACATTAAAGAGAGGATTAATGTAATTCGTCATTAAATTTAATGATTAAATTTAAATTCACACAGATTTCATATATAATTACGGAACACATGGAACATAGTAAATTAAAAATATTTTCTTACACTATTTAAACTAACGTATAATAAATTTAAAATATAATTTTTGTTTGAGCTTCATATTTTATTATGTATAATAATTTTTAATTTTCCACAACACCATTTAGTTTAATATTGTATTTGAATATACAATATTCCCAGTCGTGCTGCGTTTTCGCAACGTTTGCCAGTTTTCGGGTCTCGTCGGCTTGGCTAAGCCGCCCCGGCTTAGGGAATTCCGAACGCTTCAAGTCCCTTGCAGGCAAGACAAAGGATAACGGGATTCCCAGTCTGCCTAATTCAGGTACACTGTCAGAAATTACATTAAATTTAATGTAGATTTAATGTACGACTGTACATTAATAGTAATGTACCTTGCACATTAAAGGGTGATTAATGTACTTGTAAATTAAATTTAATTCGTAAATAAAAATCAATGTAGATTTAATATACGACGTTACATGAAAATCAATGTACCTAGTACGTTGAGGGGATATTAACGTACTTGTACATTAAATTTAATGCTTGAATTAAAATCAATGTACATTTAATATACATCAGCACATGAAACTTAGTACATTTACGTTAAAGAGAGATAAATATAATTTGTCATTATATTTAATGTTTAATTAAAATTCACCCAGATTTGATATACATAATTACGGAACAAATGGAACATACATACTGTTTAAAAACGTAAAAATATTTTCTTCCATTATTTAAACTAACGTATAATAAATTTAAAATATATTGATTGAATTTAAGGGCAATTCAACGGCTAAGGTCATTTGCGCCCGTGTCAAATTATTTTAAGACCAGTGTACAATATTGCAGTGCCAAGCTAACAAATTAAAATCTTTAAATAGAAAGCAAAGTAAAACTGAAAAAAAACGTATCCTAATAAAAGGGTTTGGCAGAAAATGCCAGTTTTCTTAAATCTCGGGCTAAAAGCCAATAATTGGCATTATCATCTTCTCTCAGATAAGGCTGTACAAACCAGTCTCTCGCAAAAAGCCAAAAAGTTTGCAGAGAGAAGATTCGTCATTTCTTAGAATCTCTGCTAGGGAGCTAGCAAGGTCATGCCTTCCACGGCTCTCTTTTATCTTAACACAGTGTAAGAGAACATGCTCCACGGTAAGATCTATTTTGCAGTATTCGCATATAGGGCGTGTGTCCCCGTGGAGGAGATAACCGTAGGAGAAATGGCAGTGACCGATCCGGGGGCGTGTTAAAATGAACTCTCGCCGAGCATCACGAGATGAGGAAGACCAAGAATTTATGGAATCCTTGATTCTCGTGAGCTAAAAATCTGAGTTATGCCACTCTGTTTGCCATTCACTGCCGATAGAGCGTTTTATAAACAGCTTAGTGTCTTCCGTGGGGACTGTGAAATGTCCAATTCTCTTTTCTTCGAGGCAGACTTTGCCGCCTGGTCAGCTATTTCATTTCCTCTTATTCCCACGTGTCCAGGGACCCAACAAAAGACTAAAATATAGTGGCGGACCAAGAGATGGTGGATTTCCTGTTGGATGGTCATTGTCAGTGGATCACAAGACGAGAAGGAGGAGATGGATTCAAGAGAGCTTTTTGAATAACTGCAGATCACTACTTTCTTTAGTGACATCGATCCAGCAAATTTAAGTGCCTCCAAGAGCGCATACTTCTCTGCGGTATAGACGCAGCACGAAAAGTCTAGTCGAAAACCTTGCGTGGATCTACTGCAGTAGAAGGCACATCCGACTTTGCCGATTTGAGAGGAGCCATCGGTGTAAATAAAGTAATGGCCAGGATACGTAGATTTTATCGCCTGAAATTCCGATAAGAATGTACTGGGGGAGTTAAGGATTTAGGAAGGTTAGAAAATCTAAGATCTACTATCGGCCGGTGTAGTTTCCAAGGGGAAACAAGGTTTCGGGGGGGTTTCAAAGAAATAGGTAGTTTTATATCAAGCTTCGGAGACGGACACCCAGGGGATGGGGTAATGACGGTCTAAGCGCATTTGAAGTCAGGTAGGTAGGATGGAGGACTGCTTGACGCGAGGGAGTATCAACATTCGATAATTTCGTGCCATACGAGGCAATCAGAATATCCCGCCATCGGCTCAGGGATGGTTCTCCAGCCTCGGCCAAGAGGCATTCGATGCGACTCGTGCGGTAGGCGCCTGTACTAATCCTTATGCCGGCATTGTGTATGGTATTTAAAGGCCAGAGGGTTGATGGAGACTCTGACCCATACACTATGCATCCGTAATTCAAGAAAGGGCGGATGAGAGTTCTATACAAACGCAGAAGACAAACACGGTCTGCGCCCCAAGAGCTACCAGTAAGAGTGCAAAGGAGATTTAGGCTGATACACATCGGTCCTGTAGTTTACGGATGTGTTATCGCCAGGTTAGGCTCTTGACGAATGTGAGTCCAAGGAAGGTTGCCGATTAAACGAATGGAAGTTGCTGTCCTCCAAGAAAAAGGTCGGGGTGATTATGGAGGTGACGGATTCTGCAAAAGCGCATTCAAGTAGTTTTTGAGGTAGAGAACATGAAACCTGTTTCTTCGCTCCATTCCTGCAGTTTGTTGAGCACAGGTTGTAGTTGCCTCTCAATAACGTGCACGCTCTGGGAGGAGCAAAAAATTGCAAAATCGTCAACGAACAGTGATGCTTTCACAGGCTCCCGGATAACTGATGCAATACTATTGATAGCAATGGCAAACAGAGTGACGCTCAAAATTGATCCCTGGGGAACACCGTTTTCTAACTGGTGACTAGAGGATAACACGTCGCCAAGGCGGACGCGGAAAGATCTTGATGAAAGAAAACCTACTAGAAACAAAGGGAGCCGTCCCCTAAGGCACCAGGTATGCAAGGTGCGAAGAATACCGTACCTTCAGGTGGTGTCATCGAAGAAAATTGCTACCAGGTGCTGACGTAGCACTAAAGAAGCGGAAATCTACGTAGAAAGGGTGACTAAGTGGTCCATGGTTGACCTGTGCTTCCTGAAGCCACATTGGATAGGTGTAAATAGGTTCTTTTTTTCCAGGAGCCAGACCAGACGTGTATTTACTATTCTCTCTAAAAGCTTGCACACACAGCCTGTGAGCGAGATTGGGCGATAACTTGAAGGGGTTGATCTGTCCTTTCCTTCTTTAGAGATTCGGAGAACAATGGCATCATGCCAAATCCTTGATACTGCATGTTCAGCCCAAATTTTCTTGAAAATACCGAGGAGAAACAAACGAGCGTTTTCAGGTAGGTGTTTCAACATTTGGTTATGTATCTGGTCTGGTCCTGGAGCAGAATCTTTCGCAAAAGAGAGGGCATAGGAGAGTTCGTCCATGGAGAAAAGGGCATTGTAATCTTCCTCCACGCGACTCGAGAAGTCTAATTTACAGTTTTCCATATTTCTTTTCGTGTTTTGAAAGCCAGAAGGATAGTGTACGGAGCTGGAGATGTGTTCGTAGTGAGACGCCATTTCTTCAGCAATTTCTTGTGGAGAGGTTAGGACATTGTGATTTACCATAAGCCCTTAAATAGACGGCGAAGCGAGTCTTCCACCGATCTGTCGGTTCTTTCTCCACACTAGTTTTGGGGATGAATGGCAAGAGAGTGAC
Source organism: Teleogryllus occipitalis (assembly GCA_011170035.1). Taxonomy (NCBI): domain Eukaryota; kingdom Metazoa; phylum Arthropoda; class Insecta; order Orthoptera; family Gryllidae; genus Teleogryllus; species Teleogryllus occipitalis. The sequence continues at coordinate 21,951 of BLKR01010934.1, forward strand.
AAGATGTAGGCTCTCCAGGACGCAGCCTTACTTTGCCGTATCGTTAATCTACATCTGGCTCGGGATCTTTTATAGTTTATTAGGTTTTCCATGGTTGGGAACCTACTAAATTTTGCCAATGCCCTCTTCCGATCACGGACCGAGGTGGCACAATCAGCGTTCCACCATGGCACAGGGGGTGTCGTACATGGCCCAACGACTTCGGGATGGCAAATGAGGCCGCATGAAGGACGGCGTTATTCAAATGGGCAACCATAGCAACGATGTCGTTTGAGAAGTTTTCCGATATTCTTAATTCTTTCTTGAAAGTTTCCCACTCAGCTCGGTGGATTAGCCAGCGAGGAAAGGCGGGCAACGTTCATATCGGGAATATCGAGGTTGACCCGAATGGGAAAATGGTCACTTCCATGCAGGTCGGCAAGGACAGTCCACTCGAAGATTGTAGAGAGCTAGGTCCAGGGACGAGAAAGTGTTAGAAGTTACGGAAAAGTGTGTGCTTTCGCCAGAATTTATGAGGATTAAGTTTTGGTTATCTATGATATTTTCAAGTAACCTGCCTCTCGTGCACGACCTTGTGCCACCCCAGGCAGGGTTGTGGGCGTTGAAGTCCCCTACAATAAGAAAAGTTGCAGGCACCCGAGAGACCACATCTTCCAGTTCTTTCTGTGACACTTGTCGAGCCGGGATATAAACGTTGCAAATGGTAATAGAAATAGTTCGGAAATTCACGTGAACGCAAGATATCTTCAGAGTGGTTTGTATGTCTATTTGTTTAGATACCAGAGAGTCTGTGATAAAACAGGCGACTCCTCTATGGGCGCGGAGGCCTGCATGCAGATAACCCGGGTCTATGCATAGACATTAACTATAATTCGTTCATACGGGTACGAAAGACATTTAAGTTCCATTAGAGGAGAGCCATGGTTTCTAGTTCTTAGGTTTTTTGAGTCTAGGGTGGGTTATTGTAGTGTCTGTATGAACAGACACTACTGAAATACCGTCGGCGCCGTCGCGGGCCAGTTAGTAACCGCACCGCCGATAGATGGAGCAACGAGCGCGCCCCGTCGCCACCCGGCGATCTAGAAAGAACCCTACAACAGGAAGGGGCAGAGTAGCTACCCCGGCGGGGAGGGGGACACCGAACGGAGGGCCGCAGCGCCGGCGGCCTCGGCCACTCTCAACTGAGATTAGCAGCCGACGAGATCAGAAGTAAACTATATAGGGAACGTGCTTTGTATTAGGATTGTGATATTGGAACTTTGACTGTACCACCTTTACAACGACCCGGCTGATGAACATTTCTCCTGATTATCTAGACTCTGGCATACTTGTATTTTGGTAATTCTTTGAATGTTGTGAAATGAATAAATTGTTGTGTTACAGATTGTCTTTGCTTTTTGATTTGGTATACAACAGTTATGTATCGGGTTATTTTCTTTTCCCTTCTCTGTTGGAGTAATGGGCTGGTTCAAGCGGAGTTCCTCGTTCGCTGCAGAGTCATTTTGACAACTGCTAAGAGAGGGTCGCATGAATTGGGACACCACGGTCCCTTGAGACAGGCGACCTAGATCTAGCAATAGAGCCTGTCGGCCTCGGCTTCTCTGGATGCGTTTGAGTGTTTGTTGAAATATTTATGCTTTTGGTTTCCGTTTTTGGTTCAGACTGGACAAGAGATTTGGGATAGGCATCTCTTCCGATGTCATCAAAGGACACCTGGCACGCAGCATCGCGCAAAGGCTTTAGGCGTTTGGGTTTCAGAATTTATTTTCTTATGTTGACCGACGGTGTCAGCGAAACTTCGGGCCATGTCCACGGGGTTTCGCGTCTGGTAACGGCGTCGTGCCTCCGGAAAGGAAACTTTCTCAGAGACCATGATCTTCTGGATCTCTCTTTCTCTTAAGAAAATGGGGCACTGGTTGGAATTTGATAGATGTTTTTCACAACAGATCACGCACTTTGCCTCTGCGGAGCAGTTAGAGTCGTTACAAGCCTCCCTTCCACAGTGCACGCAGACTGCGGTGCTCATGCAGCGAGGTTGCGTATGGCCAAACCTCTGGCATTTAAAACAGCGCAGAGGGTTTGGAACATACTGCCTGACACGGAGATTATAGAAACTACAAGATATCTTTTCTGGTAGAAATGGACGGTCAAAGGTCGGTATCAGAGTTGAGGTAGGAGTGAGTACCCCATTTACTCTCCGCAGAATCCTGTAAATCTCGGACACACCATATGGTTCGAAGATGGTTTTCAAATTTTCTTCCGATTCGGTTGAGAAGTCTTCATGATTTACCACACCCATGCAGAGGTTTAAGGTCGGGTGGGCGGACACATGCACCTGAAGGCCGGCTATTTCTTTTAGGTCAGTGATTTTGCTGATCTGTTCGTCAGAGCGACATTCGAAAAGGATTGTGCCGGTTCTTTGACGAATCACCGACTAAAATTTGCCAAACTTTTCGATTTCTCTGGCAAGTTTGATCGGGCTGACACTCTTCATTGTTTCATTATCTCTTTTACATGACATGACGAGAAAGCGGGGCTTAGGTCTGTCAGATTCATTACAAAAAAACTTTCAAGATGTACAGTTTCACCGAAAAATCTCCTCTTCCTTATGGAAGAGGGCGGGGGGTTGGTATTTCATCCATTAAGAGGATATCACATTCATCCCCGTGGTCCCCACCCACCACGGAACCCAACAAGGGAACACTCCATCGGAGTGCCAGGGTTGCCACGGGGATATAGTGAAGGGTTACCACAGCGCTGCACCGCCGTGGATCCCCCCGCTAACCCTGGAGTTCAGTGCAAGACCTAGTCCAAGCCGGTTGATCGGGAGTGGGTTAGCTCCCGACTGCCCGTCTAAAAGATTGATTGATTGGGTTTAAAGGGCGCTTCAACTACCAAGGTCATTGGCGCCCATGTCAAAGTATTTCTAAAAAAAATCAATTAAAGTTTATTAAAAGGGTTGCTGGGGCAACTTTCCAGCTAATTTAAAAGCTCATATATACCCTAAAAGGAAACCATCCATTACGCGTAAAAAAACAGGTAAACAAGACAAATTTTAAAAACAAATCTGGGGCAGAGAAAATATTTATTGCCCTTATTTGTCAGATAAAATTATATATTCCGCTTTCTCTCAAAAACCAAAAAAGCTTTGAGAGCGCGGAATCGTCATCTCCGAGCACCTCTCGTAGAGAGTTGCCCAGACCATGTCTTCGTCGGCTGCCAACAAATTTCAAACACTGCAGGAGGACGTGTTCCACGGAAAGATCCGCCCTGCATCTATCACAGGTAGGAGGAGACTCACCTCGAAGGAGGAAACTGTGAGAAAAGTGGCAGTGTCCGATACAAAGACGGGTTAAAATAACTTCCTCGCGCCTAGAAGGTCTGGACGAGGAACGCCAAGAATTGACAGAATCCTTTATTGCACTTAGTTTATAGGTGGTATTGTGCCACTCTGTTTGCCACACTCTAAAGATGCATCGTTTTAAAGAAGCTTTAACATCAGACGATGGTACAAAAGGAATGTCAACACGAGTACTCTCCGTCGCCGATTTCGCCGCCCGATCAGCCATCTCGTTTCCCACGATTCCCACATGGCCTGGGACCCAACTTAGTACCAGGTCATAGTGGTGAGACAAAAGGCGATGGATGAGGTTTTGAACTGATTGCGTCAGGTAGTCTGATGAAGAACGGGAGACAGCTTGTAGTGAGCTGAGAGAATCAGAACAGAACTACTCGACACAAACTCGCTGACTCGATGTATTTTAGGGCTTCAAAAATTGCATACATTTCAGCAGTGAAGATACTGCACTGAGAATGTAGCCGATATGATTTGGCGGCTTTGATACAGTAAAAACTACATGCCACTGAGCCATTGCACGATGAACCATCTGTGTACAAGAATACATGATCTGGATAGGCTATCCTCATGTCCCGAAAATGCATCTGGTAAACAAGAGGGCTAGTCGTTTGTTTGGGAAGCTTGGATAGACCGAGATCAATATTCGGACGCAGGAGTTTCCAAGGGGGAATGGGGTGACTTGGGGGTTTCACAGGGGTGGGAAGATCAACATTAAGGTCACGCAAAAGATTTCGCAATCGAATACCTGGAGGGTGAGGCAATGATGTTCGAAGAATATAGGATGTTTCATACTTAGGATGGGTAATTATTTGGCGACATGGATGATTAGGAAGTCCTGATACTTTAGCACCGTAAGATGCTAATAAGATATCCCGCCTTCTTTTTAAGGAGGGCTCACCAGCCTCGGCTAGAAGGCACTCAATTCGGCTGGTGCGATACGCACCAGTTGACAGACGGATACCAGCGTGGTGTATACTATTGATGGGTCGCAGAGTGGAGGGAGCTGCCGAGCCATACACTTCACTACCGTAATCCAAAACTTGAGCGGATGAGTGATCTATATAACCGCAGTGGGGTAGTGCGGTCGGCACCCCATGATGTACCATTCAGCATTCGAAGAAGATTAAGGGGAGAGACACATCTGGTTTGTAATCCACAGATATGAGCACGCCACGTTAGGGAGTTGTCAAATGTAAGCCCCAGGAACTTAGCAGATTCAGCGAATGGAAGCTGATTTCCTCCCAAGTACAGAACTGGGTTGCTATGCAGATGGAATATCCTACAAAAATGCAAACAGGTACATTTAGTAGCAGAGAAATTAAAGCCCGTTGACGTGCTCCATTCGTGGAGCTTGTTGAGCACCATTTGGAGTTGCCTCTGTATCACACTGATGCTATTGGATGAACAGAAGATGGCAAAGTCGTCCACAAACAACGACGCCTTTACAGGTTCTCGCACGGTCGACGCTATACCATTGATGGCGATGGCAAACAGAGTGACACTCAGGACCGATCCTTGGGGGATACCATTTTCAAGAGGGTGACTACGAGAAAGCCTATCACCCACACGAACACGGAAGGATCTGTTTGAAAGGAAGCTTTGAAGGAATAGAGGAAGCTTCCCCCTAAATCCCCAAGAGTGCAGGGTTTGCAGAATGCCATGCCTCCAGGTGGTGTCGTAGGCCTTTTCTATGTCGAATAAGATGGCCACAAGATGTTGCCTTAAGACGAACGATGTAGAGACCGCTGTTGCCAACGAAGCGAGGTGGTCCAAGGTTGAACGGTTTCTTCTAAACCCGCTTTGGATTGGTGTCAACAGATTTTTGTACTCCAAGGTCCAGACCAGACGCTGATTCACCATGGGTTCCAGAACTTTGCATACGCAGCTTGTGAGAGAGATAGATAACTTGATGGCAGTGATCGATCTTTGCCTTCTTTGGGAACTGGGACGATTATGGCTTCTCGCCAAAAGGTAGGGATGGTGTGCTCTTTCCAAATACGGTTAAAGAGTCGGAGAAGAAATTGCATGGCCATTTCGGGAAGATGTTGCAGCATTAAGTTGTGAATTTGGTCTGGACCTGGTGTGGTTCTTTTCGCAAGCATTAGAGCAGAACTCATTTCGAACATGGAGAAATGGGTATTATAATCCTCATGTGCTCTGCTAGAAAAATCCAAAGCGCGGTTTTCCATTCTTTCTTTGAGAAGAATGAAGTTTGGAGCATAGTTTGCCGAACTCGACATTTTTTCATGAGTGGCAAGTATCTCTGCAATGGTGTCTCGAGCTGTGATAACCTGACCATTTTTTAGAAGACCTGGCACAGAGTTTGAGGAAGGATATCCTTTGATTTGACGCACCTTCCTCCATACCAGACGTGGTGGCGTTTGGCAATTCAAAGAGGAGACGTATGACCTCCATGATGCATTTTTACTTTTTAAAATGGTTCTCCTCGCCTTTGCTCTGCACCTTTTGCACTCGATTAAGTTATCCGCGGTTGGATAGTGTTTTAATCTCGCCAAAGCTTTCTTACGAGCACTAACAGCCCTTGAGCAATCCGAGTTCCACCACGGGACGAAAGGGTGTCGCGATTTACCAGTCGACTTGGGGATTGCAATGTCCGCAGCTCGTAATACAGCTTTGTTAAAATGTGCTGCCATTTCTTCCACACTGACAAACTCCTCCTCCGATACACTGACGTTCGCTTGGAATGTCAGCCAGTCAGCACGTCCGACACACCATTGAGGGGGGCGTGCCAGCCCACGGGCTAGCCCATCAATGAGGACGATAATCGGGTAATGGTCGCTTCCGTACAAGTCATCTAGGATGGACCATTGCAGAACGGCTGCAAGAGAAGGGCTGCAGAATGCTAGATCGATACACGTGCTTGAGTTTGTGGCGACGGCGAAGTGAGTTGGTTCACCGGAATTTAAAGTAACCAGGTTCGCTGAGTCTATAACCGATTCTAATACACTACCTCTCGGAGAAGTGCGGGAAGAGCCCCAGAGAGGACTGTGGGCATTTACAACCCCGACTATCACAAACGGAGAGGGCAGTTGGTTGATCAAACCCAAAAGTTCGTGAGCAGATACACTCAGTCCTGGAGGGATGTAGATATTGCAAACAGTGAGTGTGAGGGATGGAAGGTGCACCTGCACAGACACTGCTTGGAAGTCGGTCTGAAGAGGTACCCCTGAAGACAGCAGCGAATCATGAACCAATGAAGCGACTCCGCCATGAGCACGGAGGCCATCATCCACATCGAACCTGAAAGGGGAAAAACCACGAAGAGAGAGGGGACGGCTCGGAGTGAGATGAGTCTCTTGGAGACAGATTACAAGACTATTGTGACGGGACAACAACAGCTTGAGATCGTCCCGCCGCGAGGAGTAACCATTTACGTTCCATGACATAAGAGCCATGGAGAATAATTAGGTTTCTTTTTTCCTCCGGCGTTGGGAGCCGGATGATCGGGATTCCGCCACAACGGGAGTTTCATCCGAGGACGAAACCTCCTTCACATTGCCAGAGGGGCTGGGTGCTCGCTCAGTGCGAGTTTCGTTAGGTGTTGTTGCCTTTTGTTTTCTATTGACCGGGTCTGAAGTAGGTGTTCGTCTATCAACTTCCATTGAAACATTAGAAAGAGGTTTGTTCTGCGAAGGCTGAGCTCTTTTTTCAATTTTCTTGTATTTTGTCGGGATAATCACTCTCCCACCCTGCAGGAGTGAGGTATCCACAGGGAGGTCCAGTGGAGACACCTGACAAGCGAAACTCACTACTTGGGGGATAGCTCGTTCCGTTTGACAACCCGCTGCTACCCCCGCAGTCCTAACCTTCACAGCGGCGGAGAAGGAGCGAGACAGATCAACGGGGTTCCTTGATAGATACCGACGTTTGGCCTCGGGAAATGAAACCTTCTCAGCAGCTCGGATCTTCTGGATTGCCCTCTCTCTTAAAAAGGTTAAGCATTGTTTGTAATTGGCCGGATGGTCACCTTCGCAGTTAACACAATGCGGTGCAATGGCGCAGGGTTAGGGTTCGTGTGTAGATCTCCCACACTTACCACACACGGGGGTGTCTGCCATGCACCGCTGCTGTGTGTGGCCAAACCTCTGGCACTTGAAGCACCTCAAAGGGTTAGGGACGTACTGTCGGACGTGGAGGTTATAAAAAGCGCAGGGTCAAGATAAGAGTGGAAGTGGGAATTTCTCGCCCATGCTCCCTCTTGATTCTATACACATCAGTCACGCCTTGGTCTTTAAAAAACGAAACTAGTTCTTCCTCACTCTCCGTTGAAAAGTCTTCGTGGTTGACCACTCCCTTACAGAGGTTTAGTGTAGGGTGTGTGGTCACATCCACCTGGAGGCCGGCAATCTGCTTAGTGTTCATAACTTTCACAACCTGGTCATCTGTACGTGCTTCAAATAGAATGGTACCATTCCTTTGTCGCACTACAGCTTGCAGCTTTCCAAAGGTTTCCTCTATGGCGCGCGCCAAACGAACAGCACTGACAGATTTAAATGTTTTTCCTTCCTCGGCGCATGCCATGAGGAGGAATCTAGGCTTCTTCGGTCGGTCTTCCTCTTTTAAAAAGAAACTATTTAAATCAATAGTTCTCTCTGGACATCGCCTCTTCCTTGTGGAAGAGGGCGGGGGAAAAGGTTTAGTATCCATGAAGATGGATATTGAGTTCATCCCCGTGGTCCCCACCCACCACGGAGCCCAACAAGGGGACACTCCATCGGAGTGCCAGGGTTGCCACGGAGATATAGTGGGGGAATAGCACAGCGCTGCACCGCCGTGTATCCCCCCGCTCACCCTGGAGTTCAGTACAAGACCTAGTCCAAGCCGATTGATCGGGAGTGGGTTAGCTCCCGACCGCCCGTCTGGAAGAGTCCGAGGCCAAAGCAAGCGTGTTGAAGCCTACAAGGAATGTTCCCCAAAATACGTAGTCAACGTACAGCATACAGAGGGGGCCAGTGAAATGGAAGAGGGAGAAGAAAAGAGAAAGGATGTAATAAAGGAACGAGAATGATATATGGGGAGAAGAAAAAATGTCTGGTGAAAGAAAAGAATACTTGAGAGCCCTCTCTGCATCCCCCCGTCAGGACGTGGACCAATCCACCTCGACGGGCCGTCTAGAGGAGTCGGGAGCTAAAGCAAGTGTATTGAGACCTACAAGGAATGTTCCCCAAAATACGTAGGAGCACGTATCCCTGGATGCCAAGAAAAAAAGTAGCGCGACAAGGACGTGGGCCAACGCACCTCGACCGTAATTTAAAATATACTTTTTGTGTGAGCTTCATAATTTATTATCTACTATAATTTTTAATTTTCCACAAAACCATTTAGTTTAATATTGTACTTGAACATAAAATATTCCCATTCGTGTTGAGTTTTTGCAACGTTTGCCAGTTTTCGGGTCTCGTCGGCTTGGCTTAGGGAATTCCGAACGCTTTCTGTCCCTTGCAGGCAAGGCAAAGGGTGACGAGTTTCCTAGCCTGCCTACTTCAGGTACTCAAAGTGTTTTGCATTGATTCGTATTCTTGAAGCGTTGCAGTCGTGTTCTTACGTGGTAGAGCAATAGTAGTCTTTTCTAAAACGCTGTGTAAAATAAAAAAAACGTCGTAACTTTCCTATATGAAAAGGTGTGAAACGTATAAATGTTATTCGTCACTTCCTGTACTCATCACAGCAGTTTCCTTGAGTGGTAGGCGGTTAACATCCAGAGAAGCAGAAGCAACTCAGGAACATTGGATTTGTGAAGGTAAAGTCTGATAATTAATTAGCATTAGTTATTTAATATTATTTACATTATTAACATATATTATTTTCATGAAATGTGAAATTGTTAATTTCTACCTATTGATGTATATGTGCTGCAGATTGCAAGTGACTGTTTAAATATAACAATGGACCAAACAAATTAAGACAAAAAACTGATGTTCAGGAAATCAGTGTTACATAGTAAGTTCAAAGTAAATAACTGTGATCATGGAACAAAAATATTTCAGTATTTTCTAAAGACGATATTGAAGGTGTGAGAATATTATTTACCTGCTATTACGTTTTTAAATATACGTATTCTGAAAAATTACAATCAACCGTCGAATTCATACGAAGGTAAGTTGGAGTTGTATTATTATTGTGCATTAAATTAAAAATAATGTTTCATTAAATAAATTATTACGATAGATAGAACATTTGAGAAAAGTTAGTTATATTACAACCTTGAGAATTTTTAATAAACTGGTAATTCGTCTCATTTTTAAGTAACAGAAAAATTGCATTAAAGAAAACATTGTCAAAATGGATATTGTTAATTAGAGAATGGAGAATTTTATCCTTACGAACATAGTTTTTCTGATTTAGTAATTTCTAGAATGACCAAAGGAGAAAGATAAGTAACATTATGTATATAACCATCTAGTAATAATATTACTAATAGTTTTATTTTACATTAAATCAGTTTTCTTTCTCATTTTGTTCTTTTATTGTGCCCATATCTTTCTCGTTTTTGCACTCAGTGCCAATGTACAAGAAAATCCATTGCCTCTTGTCAGTTCTTTTTATTGTTATTTGTTTAACTGTGTAAAACGGTAATGCTGAATAAATATTATTTGTTAACAATAAAATTATTACTTTCGTGGAAATTATGAAAATAAATCCAACAGGAGACAAAAGGCCATAAAAAGGTGGAAAAATTTATTCTGCAGTTTTTAAATTGGCAAAAAATAAGGATAAAATATGGTGAAGAATATATTGCAATAAGTTGTGATTTTTTCATTTCTCAAGTGCTGATAGTTTTGTATATTTGAATAAAATAAATTTTTGTTTATTAAAAGTAAAATATTTATTTATTCTTCCATATTCTTTTTGTCCTCTAAATTACAATTCATCATCTCATTATTCCATAGGAAAGATGCGAAATTTGTAAACATGTAACATCATTCATCTGTACTAGTTGCCACGTCGTTTTAGGAGTAGGAGAATTTGCACTTTAAGGAGAAGTAGAAAGCATATTGTCAGAAATTTCTGCATTACTTTTAATATAAAAGTACATGAAAGTAATTATCACGTACGTAAATTAAATTTAATGTACCCGTACAGTAACTTTCAAGTACGTGTAAATTACATTTAATATACATGTGTAAAATAAATTTAATGTTCATGGGTAAATTAAATTTAATGTACGTGCATATTTACTTTCATGCACTTTTACAATAAAAGTAATGCAGAAATTTCTGACAGTGTAGGGCAGTAAATCCACGGAGGTCTTATTTGAAACAAAAGTTGCTGCTCCCCAATACATAAATAAAATACATTTCTCTATTCAACAAAATAACGTAGTGGTTAATTTGAATTAGAAATAATTTTTTAATGAAAAAATATCGAGTCTCCAATTACGTCGCGGCGTGTGGGGCAAGTTGTCCCAGCTCCTCCCCTTCTCGGCGCCCTGCTACATTTTAATTCCCCTTACATTTCCCTTTCTCTGCTATATTCCCCTTCATGGCGTCCCCTTACATTCTCGAAGTTAATAGAACGTGACTCATTAACTAGAAAAGGAATTATTTTAATGATTTGAATTATATCATTTGTTTACATCATTAATTTAAACCATTGATTTACAACAGAATGCATTAAGGGGGATCATGAAAAGCCTAAGAGAAATGCAGTTATAATAAAAAATACACATATATGATAAAAAGTTGCATATCTACGTGAATGAAACATTGATCAAAATATACTAAAAGAGTATTGATAACCAAACAATTCCTTTTAAGGTGAAAGACATTCACCTTTTAATACAAAAGTAATTTATTCCGTGTTTTAAATCTTCATTATAACTAGGCAGGAGGCAACATTTCGGCTAAATATTTCTCAGCCATTATCATGTGTATGTATTAAAGTCACTAGGTATTAAAGAAAATACAGATAATAGTAGATTGACTATTATTATTATTGTTATTATAATTATTATTATTATTATTATTATTATTATTATTATTATTATTGGCGTATCGGCCATTTGTGACCACGCTATACGATTAACGTGTGAATCCCTCGGTATGACAAAGTTGTTACGTCTTGAAGTGTGAATTATGATTTGATACGATGATGATCCGCTAAAAGCTGCACAGATTATTCTTCAATTTCAATGAAGCATGCGATTGCCGATTTGGAATGCAAAAATTTATTGAAACAATTTTTCTTTCGTTAACTATTAATTTTTTATTACGAAACCAATTTGAAACTTCTGAAATCGTACTATTTACTGTTTCTTTTTTGCAAAGAATATTCGTGACATTGGCGAACAGAACATCCATTTTTAATGAACGACGGTATATCACTTATGTAGAACAGAAAGATTGATTGATTGGGTTTAAGGGCGCTTCAACGGCTAGGGTCATTTGCGCCCGTGTCAAATTATTTTAAGACCAGTGCATAATATTGCAGTTCCAAATTAATAAAGAAAATTAAAATCTTTAATAGAAAGCAAAGTCAAACAGAGAAGGGACATATCCTCATAAGAGGACTTTGCAAAAATTGCCAGATAGTTTTTTTTTGTTTTTTGTTTAAAATCTCGGGCTAAATGCCAATATGGCATTATCATCTTCTCTCAGATAAGGCTGTACAAGCCAGTCTCTCGCAAAAAGCCAAAAAGCTTGCAGAGAGAAGATTCGTCATTACTAAGAACCTCCGCAAGGGAACCAGCAAGGTCATGCCTTCGACGGCTCTCTCTCATCTTAACACAGTGTAAGAGAACATGCTCCACGGTAAGATCCACCTTGCAGCATTCACATATAGGGGGTGGGTCCCCGTGGAGGAGATAACCGTGGGAGAAATGGCAGTGACCGATTCGGAGGCGTGTTAAAATGATCTCCTCTCGGCGAGCATCAGGAGATGAGGAAGACCAAGGATTTATGGAATCCTTGATTCTCGTGAGCTTATAATCTGAGTTATGCCACTCTGTTTGCCATTCACTGCGGATAGAGCGTTTTATAAACAGCATAGTGTCTTCCGTGGGGACTGTGAAGATGTCTAATTCTTTTCTCTTCAAAGCGGACTTTGCTGCCTGGTCCGCTATTTCATTTCCTCTTATTCCCACGTGTCCAGGGACCCAACAAAAGACTAAAATATAGTGACGGACCAAGAGATGGTGGGTTTGCTGTTGGATGGTCATTGTCAGTGGGTCACAAGACGAGAAGGAGGAGATAGATTCAAGAGAGCTTTTTGAATCACTGCAGATCACTACTTTCTTTATTGACATCGATCCAGCATATTTAAGTGCCTCCAAGATCGCATACTTCTCTGTGGTATAGACACTGCACGAAGAGTCTAGTCGAAAACCTTGCGTGGATCTACTGCAGTAGAAGGCACATCCGACTTTGCCGTTTTGGGAGGAGCCATCGGTGAAAATAAAGAAGTGGCCAGGATACGTAGATTTTATCGCCTCAAATTCCGATAAGAATGTACTGGGGGGAGTCAAGGATTTAGGAAGGTTAGCCAGTCTAAGATCTATTATCGGCCATAGGAGGCAATCAGAATATCCCGCCTTCGGCTCAGGGATGGTTCTCCAGCCTCGGCCAAGAGGCATTCGATGCGACTCGTGCGGTAGGCGCCTGTACTAATCCTTATGCCAGTATTGTGTATGGTATTTAATGGCCGGAGGGTTGATAGAGACGCTGACCCATACACTATGCATCCGTAATCCAAGATAGGGCGGATGAGAGTTCTATACAAACGCAGAAGACAAACCCGGTCTGCGCCCCAAGAGCTACCAGTAAGAGTGCGAAGGAGATTCATAGGTGATACACATCGGCCCTGTAGTTTACGGATATGTTTTCGCCAGGTTAGGCTCTTGTCGAATGTGAGTCCAAGGAAGGTTGCGGATTCAACGAATGGAAGCTGCTGTCCTCCAAGAAAAAGGTCGGGGTGATTATGGAGGTGACGGATTCTGCAAAAGTGCATGCAAGTGGTTTTTGAGGTAGAGAACTTGAATCCTGTTTCTTTGCTCCATTCCTGCAGTTTGTTGAGCACAAGTTGTAGTTGCCTCTCAATAACGTGAACGCTCTTGGAGGAGCAAAAAATTGCAAAATCGTAAACGAACAGTGACCCAGGATACGTCTGGTCTGGCTCCCGGATAACTGATGCAATACTATTGATAGCAATGGCAAACAGAGTGACGCTCAAAATTGATCCCTGGGGAACACCGTTTTCTAACTGGTGACTAGAGGATAACACGTCGCCAAGGCGGACGCGGAAAGATCTTGATGAAAGAAAACCTACTAGAAACGAAGGGAGCCGTCCCCTAAGGCCCCAAGTATGCAAGGTGCGAAGAATACCGTACCTCCAAGTGGTGTCATACGCTTTCTCTATATCGAAGAAAATTGCTACCAGGTGCTGACGTAGCACGAAAGAAGTGGAAATCTGCGTAGCGAGGGTGACTAAGTGGTCCATGGTTGACCTGTGCTTCCTGAAGCCACATTGGAGAGGTGTAAATAGGTTCTTTTGTTCCAGGAGCCAGACCAGACGTGTATTTACCATTCGCTCTAAAAGCTTGCACACAGCTTGTGAGCGAGATTGGGCGGTAACTTGAGGGGGTTGTCCTGTCCTTTCCTTCTTTAGAGATTGGGAGAACGATGGCTTCACGCCAAATCCTTGGTATAGCATGTTCAGCCCAAATCTTGTTGAAAATGCCGAGGAGAAACGAACGAGCGTTTTCAGGTAGGTGTTTCAACATTTGGTTATGTATCTAGTCTGGTCCTGGAGCAGAATCTTTCGCACAAGCGAGGGCACAGGAGAGTTCGTCCATGAAGAAGAAGGCATTGTAATCTTCCTCCACGTGACTCGAGACGTCTAATTTACAGTTTTCCCTTTTTCTTTTCGTGTTTTGAAAGCCAGAAGTATAGTGTACGGAGCTGGAGATTTGTTCGTAATGAGAGGCCATTTCTTCAGCAATTTCTTGTGGAGAGGTTAGGAGATTGCCATTTACCAGAAGCCCGGAAATAGACGGCGAAGGGAGTCTTCCACCGATCTGTCGGACCTTTCTCCACACAAGTTTAGGGGATGAACGGCAAGAGAGTGACGAGATGTGGGCTCTCCAGGACGCAGCCTTACTTTCCCGTATCGTTAATCTAGCTCTGGCTCGGGATCTTTTATAGTTTATTAGGTTTTCCATGGTTGGGGACCTACTAAGTTTTGCCAATGCCCTCTTCCGATCCCGGACCGCGGTGGCACAATCATCGTTCCACCATGGCACAGGGGGGTGTCGTGCATGGCCCGACGACTTCGGGATGGCAGATGAGGCCGCATGAAGGACGGCGTTATTAAAATGGGCAACCATAGCATCGATGTCGTTTGGGCAGTTTTCCGATATTCGTAATTCTTTCTTGAATGTTTCCCACTCAGCTCGGTGGATTAGCCACCGAGGAGGGCGAGCAACGTTCAGATCGGGAATATCGAGGTTGACCCGAATGGGAAAATGGTCACTGCCATGCAGGTCGCCAAGGATAGTCCACTCGAAGATTGTAGAAACGGAGGGACTACAGAGAGCAAGGTCCACGGACGAGAATGTGTTAGAAGCTACGGAAAAGTATGTGCTTTCGCCAGAATTTAGGAGAATTAAGTTTTGGTTATCTATGATATTTTCAAGTAACCTGCCTCTCGTGCACGACCTTGTGCCACCCCAGGCAGGGTTGTGGGCGTTGAAGTCCCCCACAATGAGAAAAGGTGTAGGCACCTGAGAGAGCACATCTTCCAGTTCATTTTGTGACGACTTGTCCAGGCGGGATATAAATGTTGCAAATGGTAACAGAAATAGTTCGGAAATTTACACGAACGCAAGATATCTGCAGAGTGGTTCGTATGTCTATTTCTTTCGATACCAAAGAGTTTGTGATAAACGTGGCGACTCCGCCATGGGCGCGGAGGCCATCGTCTACGTCTTGCCTGTAGCAACAAAACCCGCGTAGAGAGATGGAGTGCTCAGAAAGGAGATGTGTTTCCTGCAGGCAGATAACCACGGGTCTATGTATAGACATTATTAACTTCAATTCATCCAAATGGGTTCGAAAGCCATTTATGTTCCATGACAGGAGAGCCATAGTTTCTAGTTAAGGTTTGGTTCAAGGGTAGGTTATGTATCAGGTTTCTTTTTCTTCTTTTTCCTTCTTTGTTGGAAAGTAATGGCTTGGTTCATGCGAGGTTCCTCATTCCCAGCAGAGTCATCTTGACTACTGCTGGAGAGGGTCGCATGTATTGAGACACCACGGTCCCTTGAGACACGCGACCTAGATCTAGCAATAGGGCCTGTCGGCCTCAGCTTCTCTTGATGTGTTTGGGTGTTGGTTGCAATATTTATGGTTTTTGCTTCCGATTTTGTTTCAGGCTGGACAAGAGATTTGGGATTTGCATCTCTGCCGATGTCATCAAAGGACACCTGGCAGGCAGCATCGCGCAAAGTGGAGGCTTTAGGCGTTTGGGTTTCCGAATTGATTTTCTTATGTTGACCCACGGTGTCAGCGAAACTTCAGGCCATGTCCACGGGGTTTCGCGTCTGGTAACGACGTCGTGCCTCCGGAAAGGAGACTTTCTCAGAGACCCTGATCTTCTGGATCTCTCTTTCTCTTAAGAAAATCGGGCACTGGTTGGAATTACATGGATGTTTTCCACAAGTTTACGCATTTTCCCTCGGCGGAGCAGTTTGAGTCATTACAAACCTCCCTTCTACAGTGCACGCAGACTGCGGCGCTCATACAGCGAGGTTGCGTATGGCCAAACCTCTGGCATTTAAAGCAGCGCAGAGGGTTTGGAACATACTGCCTGACACGGAGATTGTAGAAGCTACACGATATCTTCTCTGGTAGCGATGGACGGTCGAAGGTCAGTATTAGAGATGAGGTAGGAGTGGGTACACCATTTACTCTCCGCTGAATCCTGTAGATCTCTGACACACCATATGGCTCAAAGAAGGCTTTCAAATTTTCTTCCGATTCGGTAGCGAAGTCTTCGTGGTTTACCACACCCTTGCACATGTTTAAGGTCGGGTGGGCGGACACATGCACCTGGAGGCCGGCTATTTCTTTAAGGTCAAGGATCTTGCTGATCTGTTCGTCAGAGCGACATTCGAAAAGAATTGTGCCATTTCTCTGACGGACCACCGACTGAAATATAACAAACTTTTCAATTTCCCAGGCCAGTTTTATAGGGCTGACACCCTTCATAGTTTCATTTTCTCTTTTACTTGACATGACGAGAAAGCGGGGCTTAGTAGGTCTGTCTGACTCGTTACAGAAGAAACTCTCAAGATTTACTGTTTCACCAACAAATCTCCTCTTCCTTATGGAAGAGGGCGGGGGGGGTAGGCTTTTTATCCATTAAGAGGATATCAGCTTCATCCCCGTGGTCCCCACCCACCACGGAGCCCTACAAGGGGACACTCCATCGGAGTGCCAGGGTTGCCACGGGGATATAGTGGGGGGTTACCACAGCGCTGCACCGCCGTGGATCCCCCCGCTCACCCTGGAGTTCAGTACAAGACGGTTGATTGGGAGTGGGTTAGCTCCCGACCGCCCGTCTAGAAGAGTCCGTAGCCAAAGCAAGTGTATCGAGACCTACAAGGAATGTTCCCCAAAATACGTAAGAGCACGTATCCCTGGGTGCCAAGAAAAAAGGAGCACGAGGAGAGTAATTGGGAAACAGACAGGCTCCTCAACCGCCAGGACATACATTCCCTCCGACACGGGTCGCCATGCACGGCAAACACATGGGTGGGCGTTCAGCATACAGAGGGGGCCAGTGAAATAGAAGAGGGAGAAGAAAAGAGACAGGATAGTATAGAAGAATGAGAATGTACAATGGGGAGAAGAAAAGCTACTTGTGAAGGAAAGAAATACTTGAGAGCCCTCTCTGTATCCCCCCGTCAGGACGTGGACCAACCCACCTCGACGGGTCATATTTATGTTGGGAATCCGAAAAATTATTCTATCATACATGTTCCAACGCCAATAGATGATCTGTCATCTGACAACACTGAAGAAAAGCTGAAGACGTCAGGAAACTAATACGAAAAAATCTATGCCATTCTGTAGCACCACTAGTTTAAACTGCCCGGCTCACAAAATTACAGGAACACTACTAATATTTTGAGAAAATTGTATGACATTATTTGGAGATCTAAATTAGAAAAAGGATTTCATTAAACTAGTAGTGATACTACAATCTCTTATTACTGGTAAAATTAACGTTATGTAATTTTCCAATTTTTATCCCACAACATTTTCAGAGTCGTACCTAATCCCGCTAAAAATTAAAATCAGCGTTTCAAATGCAAAAGCCCGAATCTGTCAGCATGATTGAATACAGAATATCAATTTTGCAAAAAGTTATATTTACTACCATAGATGTTAGGCAACAGTTTATGTGTTAGCATAGTTAACGAACGGGCCCTGTTGCTTTTCGGTACCTCTCGGAACTCTCAACTGGATGGTAGGACTACCCATACATTCGAGGAAGTGATTTGCTTGATAGTGGACAAGAAAAATTAACTTCGGTGGGTGATTTACGGAACATACACAAGCACAGAGACGTATTAGGTTTCTGCCATTACAACTGATGTGCCGTGACGTTCTTGGAGTTTTTCAGGCGTTTTCCTCGTACGAAGAATTCTCTTCCTAAAGAAGTCCAAATGAATTGAAAATACGTCCCAGAGAATGGGTGTTCTGAATGATGGAATTACGCAATCGAATATAACAAAAAAATTAATTTATGCTATATACAATTAGAAATTTATTTTGTATTTTTAAGACAGTTTGCATTTCTTCAACATAGGGCCTAAGGAACAGACCGGGAATAAGGTATTTCAAATTCAGGGGGCTGTTTATATTGCAAATTTATCTTTGCCTGGTAGTAAAACTCAAAAAGAACGTATCGTAATAAAAGGATTTGGCAGAAAATGCCAGATAGTTACATTAAAACCTCGGGCTAAGAGCCAATAATTGGTATTATCATCTTCCAGATAAGGCTGTACAAGTTAGTCTCTCGTAAGAAACTTGCAGAGAGAAGATTCATCATTTCTAAGAATCTCCGCTAGGGAGCTAGCAAGATGATGCCTTCGATGGCTATCTCTTATCTTAACACAGTTCAAGAGAACATACTCCACGGTAAGATCTATTTTGCAGTATTTGCATATAGAGGTGGGTCTCCGCGGAGGAGATAACCGTGGGAGAAATTGCAGTGACAGATCCGGAGGCGTGTTAAAATGATTTCCTCGCGCCGAGCATCACGAGATTAGGAAGTCCAAGGATTTGTGGAATCCTTGATTCTCGTGAGCTTAAAATCTAAGTTCTGTCACTCTGTTTGCCATTCACTGCGGATAGAGCGTTTGATAAAGAGCTTAGTGTCTTCCGCGGGGACTGTGGAGAAGCCTCACACTTTTCTAGGTGGCGGACTTTGCTGCCTGGTCAGGTATTTCATTCCCTCTTATTCACACGTGTCCAGGGACCACAAAAAAAACTAAAATCTAGTGGCGGGCCAATTGATGATGGATTTAGTGTTGGATGGTCATTGTCAGTACGTCACAAGACGAGAAGGAGGAGATGGATTCCAGAGAGCTTTTGTAATCACTGCAGATCACTACTTTCTTTAATGACATCGATACAGCAAATTTAAGTGACTCGAAGAGCGCATGCTTATCTGCGGTATAGACGCTGCACGAAGAGTCTAATCGAAAATCTCGCGTGGCCAGACTGCAGTAGAAGGCACATCCGACTTATCCGAAGTATGCATGGTGCGAAGAATACCGTACCTCCAGGTGGTGTCATACGCTTCCTCTATATCGAAGAAAATTGCTACCAGGTGCTGACGTAGCACGAAAGAAGTGGAAATCTGCATAGCAAGGGTGACTAAGTGGTCCATGGTTGACCTGTGCTTCCTAAAGCCACATTGAAGAGGTGAAAAAGGTTCTTTTGTTCCTGGAGCCAGACCAGACCTGTATTTACCATTCGCTCTAAAAGCTTGCACACACAGCTTGTGAGCGAGATTGGGCGGTAACTTCAGAGGGTTGTTCTATCTTTTCCTTTTTTAGGGACTGGGAGAACAATGGCCTCACGCCAAATCCTTGATACTGCATGTTCTGCCCAAATCTTGTTGAAAACGCCGAGGAGAAAGAAACGAGTGTTTTTCGGTAGGTGTTTCAACATTTGGTTATGTATCTGGTCTGGTCCTTGAGCAGAATCTTTCGCACAAGCAAGGGCACATGAGAGTTTTTCCATGGAGAAGAAGGCATTGTAATCTTCCTCCACGCGACTCGAGAAGTCTATTTTACAGTTTTGCATTTATCGTTTCGTTTTTTGAAAGCCAGAAGGATAGTGTGCGGAGCTGGAGATCTGTTCGTAGTGATAATCTATCTTCAGCAATTTCTTGTGGAGATGTTAGGAGATGACCATTTACCAGAAGCCCTGAGATAGACGGCGAAGGGAGTCTTCCACCGAACTGTCGGACCTTTCTCCACACTACTATAGGGGATGTACGACAAGAGAGTGACGAGATGTAAGCTCTCCAGGACGCAGCCTTACTTTCCCGTATCGTCAATCTAGCTCTGGCCCGGGAACTTTTATAATTTATTAGGTTTACCATGGTTGGGAACCTACTAAGTTTTGCCAATGCCCTCTTCCGATTACGGGCCGCGGCCGCACAATCAGCGTTCTACCATCGCACAGGGGGATGTCGTGGGTGGCCCGACGGCTTCGGGATGGCCTATGAGGCCGCATGAAAGACGGCGTTAGTAAAATGGGCAACCATAGCATCGATGTCGTTTGAGCAGTTTTCCGATATTCACAATTCTTTCTTGAATGTTTCCCACTCAGCTCGGTGGATTAGCCAGAGAGAAGGGCGGGCAACGTTCAGGTCCGGAATACCGAGGTTGATCCGAATGGGGAAGTGGTCACTGCCTTGCAGGTCGCCAAAGACCTCTGGAAGATTGTAGAAACAGAGGGACTACAGATAGAGCTAGGTCCATGGAGGAAAACGTGTTAGAAGCTAAAGAAGTGTGTGTGCTTTTGCCAATATTTAGGAGAATTAAGTTTTGGTTATCAATATTTTCATCACCGGCTATTTGTGAAGAACCTGCTAAAACAGGCAATTGCACCGCTAACCTCTATTTTTTATGGTATCTTCATATTAAGATACTTTCCCTCACAATGGAAAACATTTCAAATTATAATGATTCATAAACTAGGCACACCAATGAATGAATCCTATTAATAAAGATTCATTCGCCTACTCCCCTTATGGTCCTACAGTCCTAACAAAACTACTATTAAAGATATTAAGCCCGATTCTCGAAGAAACCGAATTGATTCCGCATCATTAATTCGGTTTTAGAAAGATCCATTCAATCACGGAACAAATACATCTAGTAATAGACGTATTTAATAAAAC
>BLKR01010935.1:0-42709 GCA_011170035.1 Teleogryllus occipitalis
ACTACTACTACTACTACTACTACTTCTTCTACTACTACTACTACGAATAACAATAGTCATGGTCTGTGAAATGTCTTGAAATGCGCGTACCGTCGCGCCGGTGGGCGGCGGCGTGCGGCGAGGGCCGTGGGCGGCGGCGGAAGCGCGCGTCCAGGCTGCGGGTGGGTGCGCGCTCCCACTCCACGCCCTGGCGGTTGCCCGACGACGCCCAGCCGCACTCGTCGATCTCGAAGGTGCAGTCGCCGGCGTCCGGCGCGGCCACCTGCGGCGCCGCTGCGCACCACGTCACTCACTCGCGCGCCCGCTACTCACGCCGTTGCACCCGCAAGAGGGGTGCGGGTGGTATTTGGTGCCAACTGCTAATGCTTTTAGTCCCGTAGTTGTAGGGCATGTTTTTTTCTCTGGATGCGGCGGTGGTCTTCCCCCACCGGTTGGAGATATCCGGCGCCGACCAACCTGTCGACTTGCGGAGTACCTCCCACCAGCGTGGCACCGCCCAGCCGGGACAAGCTCTAAGCTCCCGACCGGTATCCCGGTATGTGGTAGTGTGTAGGAGTGTGTGTAGGGGATGAAAATAGGGCAAGAAAGAGGAAGGAAAGATCGCACGCGGTCTGTGGCCCTTTTGGTAGGGTACGGCACCGGCATTCGCCTGATATTGATCAGAGAAACCACAGAAAACTATCGATCAATCGACCACTAGAGCTCTCCTCCAGATTGTGGTTGAATTCGACCCAACTATCTAGACAGTGACGAAAATCCGTCAACGATGAGTCTCTAACCTTAGGCCCTCTCATTCAACGATGCAGCAGTAGGAACGTAAACAATGTCTGATTTCGGAGGCAGTATGGTCTCTATACCCACTTCAATCCATCACTGGCTGATGTTCCTGTACATCATGTAAACAACATTGTATACTCTATGTGCGGATTTTCTCAAATAAATCTCGTATTGTTTGATAACAGCTAGTGTCCACTTAATTCTATAGAGGTACAACGTTCGACCAGCCTATTGGAATCCATTTTAAGATGAGATCGGAGACATTTTGTGTTTGAAAATGCTTGTAAGGGCAATTTTAAACACTAGCACGAATTTTTATTTGACAGATTTTTTATTTTTCTTAGATATTTTTGAGTGTTGAATGAACTTTCTATATAATTGCAATAAAGTGATCAGAAATAAAGCATAGCAGCGTGTAAGACGGCTAGGGGCTTTACCCAGGCGCCGATCTCTCCAAGTCATTGCTTCGCCGACGAATGCGGCGTATGGCAATTTCAATGAGAAGATAAACACATTCAAATGTTCCACGCATAACATCAGGGTGCCCAAGCGAAACGATGCAGTTATGCAACACTTTTTCGTAATACATATATGTGCATCGGGTTGCATACTCTAAGACTACGCGTTTCGCTGCGCTCTAGCGAAGTGCGACATAAGATTGTGCCTTATAGTTTCAGCAATGTAACATTACGTGAGGAAGGCACGTAGTGCATTGCATAAATTAGAATATTGAGAAAATGCAGTCAATTGAAAAAAAATGATGAATATTTAAAGTGGTAGAAAATGTTGCATAAATGCTTCGTTTCGCTAGGGTTCCAGAATCCCCTGAACATTTGCATGTACGTTCATTTTCTCATTGAAATCACAATACGCCACATGTGTCAGCGAAGCTGCACATCGCCTGGGACGGCCCCTAGCCGTCTTCTACGCTGCATATGCTTTATTTCTTGCCACGAGGGAACGAAATGTATTGTCATAAATATAATTCATGTTAGAAGAAACACGCTGTACAGAGTTGGAAGTGTGTAGTTCACGGCTATTAACACTCCGTCACTCGTGCTGTTGGATAGTCAAACAGAAGTTTTTTTCTAGTTAAGAAAGGAATCCTTACACCTATAATAACAATGATTCTATTTCTCTAACGGTATCTAAGAAGGGTGGCGATAAACTTCTTCTCTCTGTTATGCACTGTGTCACCATACTCTGAAGTAAAATCGCTGTGTCTGTTTGATAGAATCCAACATACGAATACTGACGTATAGAACGGTGTTTTTACATACTTGATCAAAATTATATTTTTTCTCTAATATGAGAGTGTTTAATATTTCAAATGATGTGTTTGTGCGTTTCTCTTCGTTACTGTGCAAAAAACATAAATATTAGAAGATGTAGAAAACTAAATAACTGCGGCGTTGGACGTAGTCCAACTGAAATATAATACTGAAATATAATAAAAGCTTGAATATGGTTTGTAATTAATTATTTACGTTTCTTTCCATGGTGTATTATAATGTAAGCAAAGATAATAAGAAAAATATATTAATGATGTCAATAAAAAAAATAAACTTCATAATGGGTGTGTTGGAGGGAGTCCAACGCGCGAGTACTCGTGTTACGCATGGCCGCGCGAGTGACGGAATGTCAAAGAGAGCTGGGTTGCGCGTGCTATGGGGCCACTGGTGGGTGCAGGTGTGTGGGTGCGGGTGAGGCGGAGGGCACCGCGCCTACCTGGGCAGGGCCCCTGCGTGAAGGAGAGGTCGTCCACTGCGATGTCGCTCATGCCCGTGTTGCCCACCGTCGCCTCCAGCAGCACCTGCAACCGCACGCCACCTTCAGCCGCCACCACTCACAAATGGGGAGCATGGGCGCTTGATCCAATTAGGACATTAGTGCCGTAAGTGAAGTGAATGTGAAGTGGCTATGCTCCCCGCTGGAACGCCTGCACGTTGATTTGGGGGCTTCTTTCCATTCACGGTATCTCGCCGCTGCAAGTGCGAGACTAGCTTAAAGCTCCCGACTGGGCCGTGGGATCTGTGGTAATGTGGTAATGTATTTACGGAGGGCGTTCAATAAGTTATGTACCTGAGCACAAATACGAAATTTTATGTTGAAACTCACCTCATAATGTTTGAATGTAGTCCCTATGGACTTCATCACACGTGGTGTATTTTGCCTCCAGTGATCGAATATCCTTAGAAAAGATGGAAAAATTTCGACTCCCCAGATACCCCTTTATAGCTTCCTTAACTGCTTCATCGTCAGGAAATCGTCGCCCACGCATAATTTTTTCAAGTTTCGAAAAAGAAATTATGCGTGGGCGACGGGTGAAACGAGCCAATTCACTGGGAGCCAGATTTGGACTCTATGGAGGATGATTACAATGTACGAAGCCACAGTGTTCAAAATATCTCATTTTCTCACGATATTCGAAATCTCTCATTTTCTCTGTTGACCCGCACGGCACTATACTTGCCATCTCCTCACATTAAGAGCTTACGGCAGACTGATTTATAACTGAGGTGAACCATACCAAGACATGTCCCAACTTGCCTGTACACGCTCTGCCCTCAAATAATGCCGTAAGATACCTAGGTAGATAACTTATTGAACGTCCCTCGTAGTTCATGCAAGTGTAAGTGTTAGTGTTTAAAGGGGACTAAGATGAGAAAGAAAAGATCAGGCGCGGTCAGTGGCCTATATGTTAAAGTACTGTTCCAGCATTCACCTGGTATTGGTCTGAGAAATTACGAAAAACGACCATTTAGAGCAGCTGGCCTCTTGAATTCTCCTCGAGACAGTACTTGACTTTAAGTTGGCTGGTGTTAATTAGAGTCGCAAATTCACCCTCGAGATCCGTCCGGTCAAGGATGGTGCAGCGCAACGGCGCTGCCGCTGAGCTATCGCAGGCGGGGCGGTGGAGGGGCGCGCTCACCTGGTAGTCGTTGAGCGAGGAGACGGTGAGCTCGCCCATGAACCAGGCGTTGCCCGCGTTGCCGGACAGCTCCCACAGCGTGGAGGTGGCGGGCCCCGGGCCCTCGTGGAAGAAGCGGCGCAGCAGCACGCGCAGCGACCCCACCGCCGGCCCGAACATGTGGAACCACAGCCGCATGCACAGCGGGTGGTCGTGCTCTGCGCAGCGCGCCCCCGCGTTGCCTTTACTCGCCCGCACACCTTGCCAAGGGGGCTCGCGTGCGCTTCTTATTTAGGTTATTTGTTTCTTTAACGTCAAAAAGTAGAAACTGTGTGTGACGTGCTACGGGGAGAAGTGTATTCTGTGTACGTATTATGAAATTCTGGGATCCCTACCCTAACCCATATACAAGTTGAATTCTGAATACCGATGAAATGATTATATCTGACAAGAATTGATAAGAAAAACATCACTCCAGTGTAATAACAACTATTTGCACAGACAAATCAACTACAGTTTGTTTATTATCCCATTTCGTGGTCTTTGTGAAGGAATCGTGGAGGACGCCCTGCCACGAGGAATGATAATTTGAATAACTGTATTACCCACAGAACTCTACAAGACGTGCACAGATAGTGAAATTGCGTTTATGTCTGGAAACAAAACCAGGGACCATCTCAGCATTCGCTCTATGGATCAGGGAAACGTGACGAAAAACCTGACCTAGATGGGGGTCATTGACCAAGAAGCTGAGGTACAATACTAGTTACAGGTTGTTTAGAATTATACAGTCCAAATGGTCATTAAGACATTCAAAATCATTGTTAAAATTAATATTGCTTTTCTTTTTCAATTTTATAGAAACAGTTATGCAGCAGCTTCAAACAGTAATTGATTGATTTTTCCCGGCACGTAAACAGCTAGAATCGCTAGTTACGTTAGTGTAGTGGATATTTTTATCGCGGAAGAAGGCATTGTTTCTCTATCACTGGACTGTGAGATCCAGCGCCGATCTACACGTTCGCTTGCAGGGGGATTTCTTCCTCCAGGTACATCCCTCCACCGGGCAGCCAGTACAATCGCTAAGTTACCCACATCTGTGGTGGAGTAGAGTATGTAAGTGTGAATCGAATCATACTGATACGAATTGAGGAAGTGAAAATCTACTTTGTTAAGATACACGAAAAACGCAAATTTGCGATAGACTGGAATTGGAGAGCAAATACGTATATCGTGCGCATATCGAATCGGACCGCGATGTAAGTCTGGAAATTCGATCGAACATTCCCATCGCAACAGTGTGTCGCCCTTCCGCCAATGCAAAGTTCAGAAGTGCAGGGTACCTTTCCGAACTCGCAACTGACCTCCCGACTCTGAAGGCGGTTCATCGAGTCTCACAAAAGAATGTAACGTTCAGACTGGATACTAATTCAAAGAGGAAATTAAGAACAAAACACTTTCTACAGAATGTCTCTGAGGCCGAAACTAAAGAAAAAGTTGAGTATTGAAGTGAAGATCGGGTTTGCGCAGTACGCTGATCACTTGTCGATCAGTGATGTGTCATAGCGCGAGGTGCTCAAACTTACTTAGTGTTTTGCTGTCATCGTGTGCAGATTATGTTTTCGTGCTTTCGCATTAAAGTTTGGGGAGAAATTTGTGTTCGGCAATTTAAATGTGTGAAGCTCAGCTGAAAGACTGTACCAAAAATAGGAGGGACGGAGACACAGTGTGGCAGCTCTAAGTTGAAAGCAGGTACATTGATTTTACCGAGACTTTGAGGGATTTCAGTGAGTTAGGGAATAACATTTTTAGACATGTACCTCGTGAATCACTCACTGCATTTTGTAAACCTCGTAACGGCAAATTCATACTAAGAATGGTGTGACGGGCTAACTGTTGTCTCGCAAGGAGTAGAGTAATGGTTGGAGTAGTCCTCTGGAAACATTTAAATAAACAATTAAAGATATAATAGCGAGATATCGAATGCTTCTTCTATTCGTATCCAATCCTATGTTTCAAATTGCTTGTGTTTAAGTTGGCTCTACGATTGCAAGCAGAATTGCAGCTGATGTCAGCAAACTAATGAAGATCCCAGCTCATAACCAGATATGCGCTAGCAATTAAGAATTCCCAAATTATATATTAATGTTAAAAGAAACGTGACGGTGTTTTTACTCCTTTTACTTTCAAAATGAGTGACTAAGCATTTAAACTAAGTACTTAACCCGGCAGCACACGAGTCTCTTTCTGTAACGTCAATGCACGCACCTGGTCTCACAGACCCTTCTGCTTGCATTTCCCTTAGTTCAATTTCCCTTATAACGTCGATCAAAGGAGTGTATCAGAAAAAAGATGTATATTATTTCCAATAAAGAGATGTATTTTTAAATAATTGATTACTGTATATAGTGGTTTTTGTATACAAATTAACAAAACTGAAAAAATAAAATTGGTTGAAACATTATTTTCATTGTATTTTGTATATTTTACATATCTGACAACTGTCCTTCATTGCATGATTTACAAACTGTTAGTAAATGCTCCAAACAGATAAACTTTTTGCATATTTGGCTAGTATAGTGCTGAGCGAAATATAGTTCTTTGAAATATAGTACTATAGTACTGAACGAAAGACGTTGCACGAGTGCACGCAGGTGGACTCTGAGACCCGTGCAACGTTTTGGAATATCTCACCGCTAGAAAGGATGACAATAATCACTCTCTCAAAAGAAGTGTGATTCATATTTGTGGAAGGAAAAGGTCCCTGGAAGCAGTGGTCACGGGCCTCCAAACTGCAATCACAATGTTAGAGTAAAGGCTTCCCGGGTCTCTCAGACCACCTGCGTGCTCTGCCGGGTTAAGTCAATTTATTTGTGAAAACAGATTTGCTGGTTGATTGGAATGGTTGTAGTGCCTGCGCCGGTAGCAGAATGTTTTAACCAATCTCCGCGAAGTCACGGAAGTTAAGAAGCTCGAGACCCGGGGGGGATGTCCCTGGATGTGTGACCTTCTGGCAACCCGGAACACTAACGGCGCTGAGCGCCTGGCCGGTAGATCCCTAGAATCGGCCGGTAGAACCCCGAGTGCCGATGACTTACGACTTGCCTTGTCATTAGACTGACTTTTTCAACGAGGATTAGGGGTCGTCCATAAATGACGTAACGCTAAAGTGGGGAGAAGCGATTTGAAACAATGTTACGCTGCGTTACACAGGGGTAGATAAAGTTGATTTTTTTTATTTTTTAAATTTTGAACATTTGCTGAAATAATTCCTTCTGTTCAATCACATACTAAAACATTAAGATAGTAACAAAATAAATTAAAAATATAAATTACGATGCAATTGTTACAATAAATAGAAATATTTTTATAAATAATATGTTGATTGAATCTGTTAGATTACGAAGAATATTCAGAACTGTTCTGTAGTGTATTCAAGAATCCAACCAAATAGGCACAATAGTCTCTCGCTCGTGCATCACTCACAACGACCGGTGCGCGGTTTGTTGTCAGAAACTGTCTCGCCTATCAATCCTTCTTTCACTCAAAAATTGTCTTCAATCTTATTGTTAGATGCGGTTAGCATCACCAACTAACTCGAACTTTATTTATCATAAATTTTAATATATAACGCAAATAAAGTATAAAATTTTTTTAATGTTATATACTATATTTTTACTTACTGTAAATGAGGGGGTGTTGTCACAAGCATTACGTAATAATTTAGACGTTACAGGGGGAGAGGGAGCATTCAAAATTCTCCAAACTTGAGTTACGTAATTTATGGACAGCCTCTTACCCCACGTTCAACGTGAGAAAAGCGAAGCAGTGGGTGGGGGAGGGGCGGGGCAGGGCGCACGCACCGGTGGCGGGGAAGGCGGCGCTGGCGAGGCGCGCGCGGTCGCCGGGGCGGCGCGGGAACGCTGAGTCCACGAAGGCGTAGCCCCCGCTGCCCGCGGCGTCGCGCGAGCTGTCCCGCGAGGGGCCCGTCACTGGGTTGTGGCTGCCGCGGCTCTGCAACACACGCGCAATCACTTCCTTGGCTCCTTCTGCACAGCACCAGTTTGCGTCAACCACGTGACCACAACGCAGGCACATCGTTTGAAAAGACAGACGAGACGCTGGCCGCCATGTTGGCGGCCAGCCAAAAGTGGCACAAAGTGACAATTTTCAACGAAAAACAACCAAAAATAATACGATGAAGGTGTACAAGAAGCAATTTAAAAGACATGCTTCATATATATGCTACAATGAATTGTAACAAGGTGATAATTTTGGTAACTGGCTGCGTTTAAAATTCCCGCTAATATTGTGACGCAAACTGATGCTTGAAGCTCATTGGCTGAAGTCGGATACGATGCTCGTTCGTCTCTTTCCATCGTGATTGTATTCATTCCAATAGAATTTAGGATTCTTACATATTACGTCGCTTGCCATTAGAGAGTTTTGCACATCAACTCTTAAATATACGCAATCCAGTGATTGTCACATGATGCCTGGAACTTCAAAGACGGCTTCTGTCGCAAACAGTAGAAGTCGGATCGGTAATAGAGACTTCATAATGCGTACCGTATCGCTTGCCAATTATACTTGTTTTGGGTTATTAGTGTGTCTTAGAGAAGTAAGACTCATCATGGCTGACAAAAGCCGGTTGCGGATTTGTGCAAAAGATGTCTCTTATTGAAGGAAGTGTTGACCTTTAATCCTTTTGAGGATTGAAGCCAACGGGGGAATATTAAAATTGCCATGGCTTTGTAATCGAGAAAGTCTTTTAAAATAAGCTATTCAACGTTGCAAATTTTACAGACTTACTAAATCCTGGTCGATTTGGCTCTAAAATTTTGCGCAAATGCGTATTCTACATCCATGTTAATAGCTCCATGAGCACATGCATCTGCACCGCGAGATGTATCCGCGAGAAATGTTTCTTCCATCGCAGGGAGTAACACTGACAACTAATACGTGCACATGAATGAAAACTTTGTAAACACCTGCAACACCCAAAATAAAATGAAGTTAATAACAATTGGACACACTTGGAAATCACTTCTTGTATGCCAGGAAACAAGTGACTACGATGTAAATCAATGTAAGTAACCGAAGTACGAGCTCAAAACCACAGCATACGAAATGGAAAATTGATAAACAAAATTGGAAAAGCGCCAAACTTTTGGGTAACTTATTACTATTGCTATCAGACACCAACACTTTTTATGCGTAAGCGAAAGCATTGTGCAAAACCTCTCTGAGCTTCATACAACATACGACGTAATTTTATTTGTAACGTTAATGGCAGCCGTTTCGGTTAAGAGCAAACATTTCCTATTCATGCTCCCTGGGAAGTGTCCCTTGGAGCAGGACATATTAAAATGTATATTACAATTACCAGTCCTATTTAAGACAATTATTATTAGTCATCCCTTGGGTGTCTAACTTCGCTGACGGAGGAAATGAAGTGATGTACTGAAAAACATTTTGATTGTATCTAATTGACACTAGCTACATCATCACATCATCAATGGAAAGTACTTAACTACTAGAAAATTTTAAAATTGCGTGTTGCTACGTAATTGCAACTTTTTTGCGTAATTTCTTTTGATCTTCTTATGAAATTTAAACTGAATATTACGTTATGAAAGACTTTTCAAAACTTTTTTATGCTTTAGCACATTTTACATTCGTTTATCGCCTTCCCTTGAGACAGCTACTCCCAATACAGCATCCGTCGATGAACCCACTACGGCGCGGCATCCCCCTGTTTGCGAACCCAATCACTCCGTATGGCCCCCGAAAGAGGTCCGCGGCCGGCGCGGCGGCCCGGCGAGTGCCTCACCAGCGCCCAGTCGAAGTCGTCGCCGCGCTCGTTGCTCCAGTCGCAGAAGCCGGCGGCGAAGGTGCAGTGGCCGCGGCACTGGGCGCCGGGGCGCAGGCGCACGCTGTCCACGGCGATGTAACCGCGGTAGGCGCGCGCGGGGTCGCTGGCGTCCACCGGCCACCCCTCCAAGATCAGCTGCGCCCCACACACACATACACACACAATGCATTGATGAATGGGGAGTTGTATTATTTATTTATTTATTTATTTATTTGTTTATTTATTTATTTATTTATTTATTTATTTATTTATTTATTTATTTATTTATTTATTTATTTATTTATTTATTTATTTATTTATTTATTTATTTGTTTATTTATTTATTTATTTATTTGTTTGTTTATTTATTTATTTATTTATTTATTTATTTATTTATTTATTTATTTATTTATTTATTTATTTATTTATTTATTTATTTATTTATTTATTTATGTTTAGGGGATCTTCAATTTCTGAAGTCCATGAGTGATGAACTAATGAGATGGCGATATTGTTGGTGAAGTGAATGATAATGGAGAAATGGAGGAATGGGAGGCAGGGAAATTGGAAGAACTTTATGAAAGTCCGCCGAGAGCTTGCTTTTGTTCATCGCAAATTCCAAAAGCACATGTTTGTCCTGGGATCGATATGTTAGTCATTAAGTCGCGACCCCCCCCCTCCGCATGGACACAAAATACACACAGCACTTGGAAAACTAAGGATATAGAGTAAAATACCGCTTCGGAGTAGATTCTCAACTTTTGAACTGTTTTTGTTTTGGGTTGTAATTGCCTCGCGATCTATGCTCGTCTAAAGTCCATTTTCTAAATTTTAGTTTACAAAGTGTGACAAAGGAGGAGGAACAAATAATGTCTTATTATACTTTTCTGTACGTTTAACCAAAAGATTGTTGATGTTTAAGTAATATTGATGTAATGAATGATGAAGGATCAATGATAGAAAGAGGGGCTGGACAACGCAATATCCGCAAGAAATGTTGGTGAGAACCCACAAATTCGATACACAGTGTTGATGATTTAAGTCTCATACCCACAGGTGAAAAAGTCAGCGCTCTGCTATTGTACCGTGCAGGAATAGGCAAATAGCATTGGACATTTTTCTTACTGGGGTTTCACTCAAATAAAACAGGCGTTTTAAGGAGAAGTACATCGTATTCGCCAAATTATCTAGTATATGAATGAAAAGTTGATTATTATATGTACACGATTATTTTGTAGTAAATGTCGTCCAGGAGGTATGTTAAGGAACATTTTACAGAGATTGTTAAGAAATTTGTGTGAGAACGGGTGAATAAGACTGGTGTATTGCTTACGGCAAACAAGTTTGCACAGAAATAATTTCTAAACGAAATTATAAAGAGACAAACAGAAGCAATAGTTTGTGCACAATCTAAACGACTGGGTGTATAATTTTTGTATAATTTTTCTTAAGGCATAGTGATCCAGAACAGAAAAAAATGTTATTTATCTGAGGAATTATGAAATGATAAATGATGCTGCATATGGCTATTCATGTTACGTACCAGTTTTCGTTTGCTTGCGTGCTTGATTATTTCAGTCGCGTCAACGGATATGTCAAGTAGTCTCGTAAATGTAGTGCATGTTCTATCACGGCGAATATATATTGGCTTCCAAGGTTTTCTACATCCAGGTATCTCCCACCAGCGGAGCACCGTCCCACCCGGGACAAGCTCCAAACTCACCACTGATCTCCCGATATGTATGGTAGTTTATTGCATATGCGTGTTAGTGTAAGAGTGAGTGAGTAAAGGTGAGGTTAGGACAATGCAGAGGAGGGAATGATCGCGCGCGGTCCGTGCCCCAACACCAGGTGAATGCCGGATCAACTCCGACATTTGCCTGGTGTAGATCAGAGAAATCCCGAAAAAATACCGATCAGAGCAGCCAGCCACTACAATTCCGTTGATGACAGTGGCTGAATTCGATCTAGCTACCTAGCTAGTGTCGGAAATCCTGCCAACGTCAGGACTCAAAACCTAGGAGTTGCCGGTCAGAGGCACTGCAGTGACATTAGCTGCTGATCTGAGGCCGGTATTTCCTCATGGGGTAAAAGCAGCTGGTGGGTGGGGCGGGCGCTCTCACCGTGTGGTGCGTGTGGAAGGTGTAGAGCAGCCGCGCCTCCTGCCAGTGGGGCGAGCGGAAGGGCGCCTGCCACAGCACGCGGTCGCCGGCGTCGGCGTCGCGGGACAGGGCGTCGAGGTCGGCGCCGGGGCGCACGCCGGCGGGCACGGGGGGGCCCGCGCCCCCGCCGCCGCTCCGGGGGGCGGCCGCCGCCGCGCTGGCGCCCACGCCGCTCGCCCCCGCGGGGCCGCCGCCGCCCGCCGTCGCCGGCGCCGCCGCCCCCGGCCGCGCGCCGCCCCCGCGCTCCGTCCGGCGCAGCAGCACGCTCAGCTCCGCCGGGCTCAGCCCGTCCATGGCGTACCTGCGCACCGCCCCCGCTTAGCCCCGCCTCGGCGCAATTGTGCCGCCACCGAGGGAATCACATTATTGTTATAATGGCGCATTCACAATGCAAACGTAAACACAAGCATGGCGTTAACATAAAAGTTTGGACTGCGTCTATAAGCGGACTCAATCACCATGCGTCCGCATAAGCATAACACGTAAGGCGTTAACTTAAAAGATTGCAAGCTTCAAGCTTTTGTGCTTATGCTTATGTAAGAAATAAGAAATGAACCAATCACAGCACGGTAACTCAAAATCGAGTGTCGCAATAGGATCGAAATCAATAGATCGAACAAAACGCTGGATTTCCAAATTGCGTGATTGATTTTCGACAGTTTTCTGCTTTGTTTTGTAGCGTACGACCTTTTTTGTAATTTTATTTTGTTGTATTCATAGTACTGTTTAGCTGTGTTCATTATACCGTTTAGTTAGTTGTATTCATAGCAGTATCATTTAGTCTTTTTTTAAATTAAAATATTATATAAATCAAGCCCGTAGGCCATGGACCAAGTCAATATCTGGAATCGATTCTCACATCAAACTAATAGTAAACTAAAATGTCCCACAGATAACAGAAAAACTTATTTTGCTTCGGTGTATGTTGGACAATGTGAATACTTCAGTCTTTCTCTTATGTTAAAGTTTATGTCTATGCGTTATGCTTATGTTTGCATTGTGAATTGTTTGCATTGCCTTAACTGTGTTGTTGGGTTCTAACGTACGTGAATTTTACGCTTAGATATATTTCTTAAATTATCTGGATATTATTTGTGTGTGTTTGATTTGCTTTACTCTTTCTGGAGCTGCCCCACCCCAGAGTGGGCCTTAACAATGGGAGTTGGGAGAAGTGTTTAAAACGAGGAAAATTCCAGAAGAAATTGACCCGTTCAGTTTGTAAATCAGTTTTATTAAATGTGATTATATTTATTTATTTTTAACTTTATTTATTTACATGGCCAACTGTGGTAATCCTACTTGTACTTTCTCGCCGTCTCTTTAATGAGTCAGAGAATGTGGTTGCAAGTAACCTTCCCGGCTCTCAAAATAGCGACATGATATACAGAATGTCCGGGGAGGAATCGTCGAAAATTCGAAAATAAGCTCTAAGGACAATCTTCTATATTATTTCAATAGTATACATACCTCTTGCGTCACACGCAACCAATCTCTATAAATGAGGTCTCTAAAGAAAGAGAATTTCACATGAACGTGACAAATTGCACTTAGACTTTAAAACTATGAAGGATTTGTTTAAAAAAAACGCATCTAAATATTCATGTCAAATGCAACCCGCAACACTTTCAGCGTTTTTGAATCTATATTGTTAAATCACTCCTAAACGAAGCTTTATAGGGCCTTAAAATGTAAAATTTTGAGACCTAAAGCCTCAAAGAAACGTTTCTCATGTCGTAATCTTCAGGATGAGATCTTCTTGAACACTGTATTACATTTTTGCTGATTCGACGCTTCTATTCTACTCCAGCTATTCAGAGCCTGTAGAACCTGCAACTGTATGTGAAATTAAACTAATTAATTGATATTCTACTCGATTGAATTATACTGGTGTAGCTCTCTGCTCGGAAATAACGTTAAATAAGAATAGTTTGTATTGACAAGAGTGAATTGTATTGTTATAACTTACGAGACATACAGAAGAAGTGACAGAGGATAAAAGGGTCTTGAAGAAAAATATATATTACACGCTTAATATGGAAATAGAAAAATAGGGAAAATGTTGAGGATTAACATGCGAGAGTTCTCGCACGGTTACGCTAGTTTTTAATCATATTTTATCTAATAATGTACTTGGATATTCTGAATGGCTGAGTCCCAATAAGCACTCAAAAGTTGATTTGAAAAAATGTTTTGTAGGCAAATATTTACATTGCAGAAGCATAGAAACACTCCACAAACATGGAAACAATTTATCATTAACAAAAGAAATGAATATAATTGTTCGGAAAAGAAAAATAGCCAAAAAATTGTGTAAATTGATTGCTTTTTTATTTCTGGATTAATTTTTCTTTCTGAACAAATATATTTCTGATTTCATAATTCATAATATATTCATTTCTATTGTCAGTATTGCCGTATAACGTCGCGTGGACGTATGGACATCGTCAGAGTCTGATTAATTATTTAGCGTTTCCGGGCGCGATAACAACCTTTGTCAATACTCCCGTAAGTGTAGTACACTTATGTCTCAGGGAGTGTGGCATTCCTCTCCTGTTGGGTCGTGAGATCAGGGGCCGACCTACTCATTGGTTCGACAGTCTCTCCTCCCCCCCAGGTAGCACCATCCAGCCGGAAGAAATTGTAAGCTCCCGACATGTGTGGTGGTGCAGCGTATGTCAGTGTGAATTTGTGTTCAAGATGGAGAGGATGGAACAAGGGCGAGAAAGGAAAGATCGTGCACGATCCATGGCCTGTTTGTTAAGAGTATTGCCTCGGAATTTGCTTGGTATTTTTATCGGGGAAAGCATGGAAAACTACAATCAGAGCAGTCGGCTGGTAGAATTCTCCTCACAGTGGCTGAATTCGAGGTACAGCTCGACAACTTAGAAAAAAAATTGGTCTGCGCATGCGCGAAAAGTGCCGAAGGGGAAGGTTCCCCCTCTTTCCGATCCAGGTTCCGGGCCTTAGGAGCCGCCGTTGCCGTAGCTTCAGCCCGGGCGGGTGGTAGAGCCTGATCTTGACGACCGTCCGGAACCCTGGGGTGGTGAAGGCCCGTGTGTTTATCCTGCCAAGTCGCTTTTGGGCGTGAGAAATGCCAAGCAGAGTTAAATGACCTTCCTTCCATTCTTCTCCCGTACAATTGTCACAATTGTTTGGAATTTTTCTCGCTCGGAAAGGAGTAAATTTGTGTGCACTTCATGCTGTGCGTGGGTGTAGATCTCAAATGTGTTGCTATGCACTGTTTTCGAGTTTTTACGTTTCCGTTGATAAGGCTTCGACTCTAACATCAGGGTGACAGTTGAGAGGCCAGGCACGTGAGGTAGTGTATCGAGTGACACAGAACTTTCAGCAAATGAAAATCGGTCGCCGTCAATAGCATAGCGTGAGAAAAAAGTTGCAAGAGCGAATCAGTGATCGTGGTAGGCCGTCATTGAGTTCTACTGAGGTCCCCCTCGTCAGCGGTAGAGGATGGCTTCGCCCCGCCTACAGATATAGGCGACGCCATTATGTTTTTTCTAAGTTGTCGAGCTATAGGTAAGACGCTAGTTTCGCAAATCGGCCACGGTCGCCACTCGAGCAGAAGGCGTGGGAGCGTCTAGCGCCGCTGCGCCGCTGGCTCTGTAGCCCCTGAGCGTCGCCTCACCAGAAGACGAGGCAGGTGCCGCCGGAGCCCGTGCCGGCCAGCTGGGCGCTGAGCAGCTGCGCGCTGGCGGGCGCGAGCGGCGCGGCCACGGGCGCGGGCGCGCCGGCCGCCGTGGCGGGCAGCGACGTCTCCAGGAACGCGTAGCCCCCTGCGCACACCACTCTACTCTGTGCATGGGGCTCGATCTTCGGAAACGACTTACAAGCTAAAAAGCAACGGTTAGGATCCTTTTTCAGCCTTCCTCGGCGTTTTTATTCCTTCTTCCTTTAATTTGCAGGATCTATTACCGACATACACGTTATAGTCACTCGTCGTGATTCTACAATCAACCAATTCCCCTGCGCATTTGCACACTTCAGTTTCCTTTTTTGTTCTTTTACTGTATAAATCTATTAATTCTTACAATTTTTTGTGGGGGTTTTAAACAGCCGATAGCCAGTTACCCTTTACGTCCCGATGGGATACATATTCGATCATACACCAAATACCAACACACTTCCTCTGACCTGAGGTCAACAGAACGCGAGGCCCTCCCGACAACACATACATGAGCGACGGGGACAAACAACCATGCCCAACGCGGGACTAGAACTCGTGACCTTTCGGACAGAAGCGATGTGTCGGTAATCGGTCTCAGCCACCTCGGCCATTCAGGTTGTCTATTTTTACTATAGAAAACAAAATAAAATTGTAAAATGTGCAGGAGAATTTGTTGTTGTGTCTGTAGAATCATCATGAGTGACGAACTATTGGACGTAGGAATAAAAGTTGCAAAGAAGTTGCGAAGAAGGTTCGATAAGGAGCCCAAAAAATTCGTTTTTAACATGTAAATAGATTTCATTTATTGTTGGATCTGAACTCAAATAACATCCTATTACACCGTTTATAAAGAAATCAAAAGAAATTAATGTTCATTTGTTATTCTAACACTGGATTTGTTATTCTAACTGGAAACAATATTTACAACGCATGATATAGTATTTTATAGTCAAACTAGCAAATCTTCATCCCGAGCATTAAAAAATATAATGAACAAAATAACCAGTATGCTAAGAAATGGTACACATTCCTTAATTCTAACTCGATGTAACAAAATTTAAACAGACCTACTATATAACTTTACCACTTTGTTTCTACCTTTCATCGCTATTAGTACTATTTTAGGGACATAGAAAACGAGGTAATTCTTTATGTCATTGTACCGTACTAAACTCCCATGTTTATTTTTGATTATTGCAGGAGTAGTCATGCTAAATGATAATTGGGGAAGTTGAGAACATACGCAATCATTATTATAAGACAGTAAAATCTAACTAAACCGGAACCTATATGAGCCGTAAACCCCCTAAACCGGAAAATGTAACCGACTCGTGAAGTTACATGCCATTTTACACAGCATAAAACGGAACCTCTTCAACGCGGCAACGGAACGGTTTTTCATGTCCTGTACGAAAAACAATCTTTATAAAACGGAATTCCTGTGACGCAATGTGCGTTCAAAGAGTCTGCAAACAGTCCGAATACAGCCAGGAAGGTGTGTGTTTTCCAACTAAAATAAGCTGTCAATGAAGAGTATTTAATATTCATTTATTGATGATTTCTTTCATAAATACGTTATATGTATTTTGATAATTATAATAAAGTGACGTAATTTACTGCTTTCAGGGCAGAAATGTCAATATCAAGTCATAAAATGATCAACCTTGCATAAAACGGAAACCTTCGTAAACCGGTATTTTGGTATCCCGATCGATTCCGGCTTAGGCAGATTTTACTGCACTAGAATTTTCATTGTGCGATATTATCTCGTATGATGGAGACTATTAAGAAAAAAACTGGAAGTGGCAGCAGCGAGCGGAGGCGCTTACCGTCGGCGCTGTCGCTGTCGACGTCGCGGGGTGGGCCGCCCACCCAGTTGGCGCCGCGGCCCGTGCCGGCCGCCCAGCGCAGCGAGCCGTTGCTCTCCGCCGTCCAGCCGCACAGCGACGGTCGCGGCGACGCGCCGAACGCGCAGGACGCTGCAACAGCCGACGCACTCGCTGCAGCGGGGCACTTCCCTCCAAGCCGTTCAATGGAGGGCAACTATCTCCAAAATACAGCATGTTTCATAGTCAATGTTATAAACTTCTAGGGAATGAAGGGGGGGGTCGAAGGTGATAACTTTTGACATTGGATATGTAGTGAGAAATCTCATATAACGACGTTTACATGTGATATTTGCCCTTGATTGATAGGCAATTTATTTTGCGCCATTTAGTTTACGGTGTTTTGCAGGAACACGAAAACTCTTTGCCAATCAGAAGTGCATGATAAGATCCCTTTAGATCAGACAAATGAGACATGTTAGCTTTATTACATGAGATATACATAGGCAAACATATTTCACCTATACAAGTCTTAGAAGTTTTTTAACATTTATTCTGAGATGATTTATACTTTGGATTATTGTATTCAGTCAATTAACCATTTCAAATGAAGTTCATTGAGGTTGTCATTAACATTAAAAATGTGATTTGTAAGATAGCAATTTCTAAGTATACTTTAGAGGACGTCCAATACTTCAATTCAATCGAATCCAACTAAAATGAATTTAACTGAATATAATAAAATTGAAAGGGAACCTTCCGAGTTATTGAAAGGGAACCATCTGAGTAACGGACAAAGGTCGGAACGTAAAATGTAATTTAAAAAGTCCCGAGAAAGAAAATGCAGATCAATTTTAAAAGCTGAGGTTGGCACACACTAAAAGAAGCAACACTTCAATGAAATTCTGAATGGAATTTAGCGCGAAATTTACTATTTGGTGAGAATCCAGATAACATGAGTCAATAAAAACTTTTCAGGCATTGCTAGACAAGTACAAATATTATCACACACCTTGAAAAAACAACAACGCATTGCTCTTTATTTCAGATTGACTTTTGACATTGATATTAAAGATTTAATAAAACAATTTCTTAATATAAGTAGATAATCAATTGGCTTTAACAAAAAGATACATATTAATCAACTCGTTCTGTGTGTGGTATTATATATAATGAAGTATACTTATTAGTATTTTGTATGCAAATGCCATTTCTTTGAAATCTTTTCTTCCGATCTGAAGGTGAATCCCAGAGGAGCCTGCGCCGTGCGTGGGTGGGAGTGCAGGGGCGGGGCACGCACCTTCCTCGAGCGTGGACGGCGTGGTGGGCAGCGTGGGCGCGGGCGTGGAGGGCGCCTCGCTGGGCGTGGCGGGCGGCACGCTCTGGCTGCTCGGGTACAGGCTGACCACGGGCGGGGCGGTGGGGGTGGGCGGCGGCGGGGGCGGGTGCGAGGGGGAGGGAGGCGGTGGCGGTGGCGGTGGGGGTGGGTGGCGCGTCGAGGGCGGTGGCGGCGGGGGTGGGGGCGAGAAGCGTGGGGTGGGGGAGGGGGACGGGGAGGGGGAAGGGGAGGGCGGGGGCGGCGGGGTAGGCGAAGGGGAAGGGGGTGGGGCCGGGGGTTCGGGGGTGAAGGGCGGGCGCGGCGGCACAGGCTGCGAGGACGCGGTGGGGGTCCACTCCAGGGGCTGCGTGGGCGGCGGCGGGCTGCGCTCCGCCGTCCACCCGCTTTCGTCCACGCGCGGGGGCGACGGCGGCAGCGCCGACGGGGCGGAGGGCGACCCCTCCCCTCCACCGTCTCCGTTTCCGTCACCGTCCCCGTCGCCGCCCTCGCCGGCCTCAGCGCCCTCGTCCGGGGCTGCGCTGGGCGGCTGCGGCGCCGCCGTCTCCTCCGGGTCCTCCCGGCCGTCGGGCTCCAGCGTCGGCCCGTCCTGCAAGGAACAACGCCCGTCGACTATCGCCCTGCGCTTTGCAATCGCAGCGTGGAAACATCTACCAGGCGGTGTCATGCACGTAAGATTTTGTAGTGCTTGTGCTCTACGAAGCAGTGCGCAACCACTACATACAATATTTCTTCACTGCTCACGGTCCTGAAATAGCATGTTTGAATTCAGATGCGGTGCGTGTGGTTCAGTTGTACCTGTTACTTCCATAGTTCATGATGTATGTGTGATGTCTTCAGAATATTTGTTACATCCCTCTAAGAGAATTTTTAAATAAATTCAATAATCAGATGTTAGAATTTTTTCAAGCAACGGAACCTCTGTTTGCATTTTTCGAAAAACTTCATAATATTCTGTAAAATAAGAACAAATAAAGTTTGATTAAATTTGGAGTACTTTTCTTTAATCAGAATCTTAATTATTAATTCTTTAATTTTTTCTTTCATTCTGAATATCATACAAACTCCCTGGAAGAAATAGTCTTTCGTGTGTGGAAAATTCATCTATCTTAACTACGGCAAACCTTAGACGTGCTTCAGAAAAGCGAATAAAAATATTTTAACAAGAAACGGGTACCTTGGTAGTAGAGAGCATTTCCGATTGTACTATTACTCTGAACTACTTTCCCACGTGTTCAAAAATTCAGGCAATATTGTCAAAATACATGATTGAGTATTCCATGGACATCATTGTTAATGAAAGAATCATTGTTTTTGTGATGGCCTTCCTCTAGGCTGTCTTCCTTTATGGACGAGGAAAGCAGATTTGACTAATGAATTAAATTCAGCTTTTGGCAACTTGTGGATAACCTTCTTTATATGACAAAAAAGTTATAGCTCATTAGCCAAATGCGACGTAATTTAATTAAGTTATTGGCATGATGCAACTTGCTCATCTAAACACACGAGTGTCAGAAATATGTGTACAAGTTACAGCAATTAATTATGACTTGGCGTTTTCTAACATTGAATACAAAGTTGAAGGGGTTCTCAATATGAAGTGGTGTTACTCAATTGTCTTGAAGATACTTATAAGAAATAAAGGGAAACGTTTCTTCTATTGCTGTACTATTGGCGTGTACTAGCTAAGTGATCTACACGAAAAGCAGCATGCTTAAATGATATAATTTGTAAATACATATAACTAGAGGTAAGAATATTCTTACAAGAACTAAACACTAAGGGATGTCTCATCCCCAAAGCAGAGAATTGTGAAAAGTGCTGTTATTTATTTATTTCATAGATCTTCAATTAAACTCACATTACTAGGCATATATAAGCAAATTCAAGCAATGCATCGTGATAGATACTGAAAGCCGTTTATTCTTTGAATACATCTTTCTTTAAAACACAGTTGTAAATAGGTGCATTGCTAATGACATGATCTCACGTGCTGTAGTGAGGTGGTCGAGCGTTTCTTTACAAATATGAGAATACCAAATACAATAATTTTAACTAAAAATCAAAATGCAATGTTTTGTATGTTCTTCAACGAAACAATCGACCGACATATTAAACTAAAGAACATTACACTAGTGTATGGTCATATGGTCAAAATATACATGAGTCGGCCAAATTTGATTTCATTTGATTTATTTTTGACAAAAATATTAAAAATGTACGTGACGTATGAGAGAGAAGTATACTCTCTCGAAAGAAAAGTAGAAGTCCATAGATGTTTCAAATTTTTGTTATGAAATAATCATTAAACACGAGTCTGATCCCCTTAAAATATTTTCCGATGATATAAATTGCGAAATCAACCAGAGATATTTCGAATAGTTTCATAATGGAAGGTACTTTTTAATTTATTAGTTTTAGATCGCCATCCATTTTTGTACTTTAATTTCCAACATGACATTTTGACGTGTGCTAAGATGTTGCAAACCCTGTAGAGAAGCAGTCGGCCGACAGCAGTGTGGGCGTGCGAGGGGGCGAGAGGGCGAAAGGGCGAGAGGACGAAAGGGCGAGAGGGCGAAAGTGTGAGACGGCGATAGGACGAGAGGGCAAGAGGGCGAGAGGGAGAGGGGACGAGAGTGCGTGAGGGCGAGAGGGCGAGAGTGCGTGAGGGCGAGAGGACGAGAGGGCAACAGGGCAAAAGGGCCATAAAGCGAGAGAGCCATTAGGCGAGTGGGTAAGAGAGCGAGAGGGCCAGAAGGCGAGAGGACGAGAGGGCAAGTGGGTAAGAGGGGAGAGGGCGAGAGGGCGAGAGGGTGAGAGGGCCAGAGGTCCAGAGAGCGAAAGGGCGAGAGGGCGAAAGGGCGAGAGGGCGAGAGGGCGAGAGGGCGAGAGGGCGAGAGGGTGAGAGGGCGAGAGGGTGAAGGGACGAGAGTGTGTGAGGGCGAGTGGGTAAGAGAGCCAGAGGGCCCGAAGGCGAGAGGACGAGAGGGCAAGTGGGTAAGAGGAGAGAGGGTGAGAGGGTGAGAGGGTGAGAGGGCGAGGGGGCGAGAGGGCGAGAGGGTGAGAGGGTGAGAGTGGAGAGGGCGAGGGGGCGAGAGGGCGAGAGGGTGAGAGGGCGAGAGGGGGAGAGGGCGAGAGGGTGAGAGGGCGAGAGGGTGAGAGGGCCAGAGGTCCAGAGGGCGAGAGGGCAAGGGGGTAAGAGGGCGAGAGGGCGAGAGGGCGAGAGGGCGAGAGGACGTGAGGGCGGCAAGCGCCGAAGCGGAGCGGAGACGGGCGTCGCACCTGTGGGGCGGGGCTTGCGGCGAGGTCGGGCGGGGCTGGGGGCGGCGGGGCTGGCGCCTGGTCCTGGGGCTCGAACGCGCCGCCTCCG
This sequence comes from Teleogryllus occipitalis, assembly GCA_011170035.1. Classification (NCBI taxonomy): domain Eukaryota; kingdom Metazoa; phylum Arthropoda; class Insecta; order Orthoptera; family Gryllidae; genus Teleogryllus; species Teleogryllus occipitalis. The sequence continues at coordinate 21,919 of BLKR01010935.1, forward strand.
CCTTCGTCTCCGTTGGCCCCGCCCTCCTCCGCGTCCACGCTGTTGGAGGCGCCCTGAGTGACGGGCGGCAGCTGCTGCGGGTCCCCGAGCACGCCCGCGTCGCTCTCCCCGCCCTCGCCGCCGCCCCCGCCGCCGCCGCTCGCCTCCACCAGGCGGTTGTGCTGCGGAGGCCGCGCGCTCGTCACCTGCGCCGCCTGGCCGTCACGCGCGCGCCCGCCGCCCCACCGCCAGCGCCCCGGCTGGGGCCACCGCTGGGGCCAGCGCTGCGGCTCCTCGTGCACAGCCGACGTGTACACCAGGAAGCAACATATCCCCCACACAATGTTCCTCGAAGGCCAGGGTACTAACATTGTTTCCCCTAGACCCTAGTCAAGAGATATCCATATAAGTATCGGCTTTCAGATTTTAATTACCCTCACGCTTTTATGAACCCTCTGGTTGAAAAGGGCAGGGTGCACTAAGGGAAGCTGCTATTGCCAAAGGGGCTGACCCGCCGTTAGTTCGCACCGTCGATATGCAAGGTCGCATGGTATTGTAATATTAATTACATGTTTGTCCAATGGAAACATATATTTCCTTTTTCGTTGATTGCCTTGAAAAATTCTTCCTAAATTATATTTCCCACTGGAAATATCGTAAATTTTACAAAAACATACTAAGTTTTTTTAACGACAAATCAGAAAGCATTTGTACTTCATTTATGTTGTGCGAATACTATTTATGCAAATAACTGATGCACATAAATGCAAATATACATACACCTATGTAAAACAGAAAACTAGTTTTTTATCCAGGATGGCACTATAATATACTGCAAAGTATTTCAACCCATAGTCTAAAACGTATTAACTTGTGTTTTCTTCTGAAGTATACGTTAAGAACAAAACAGCAAGAAATTCGTTGAAACAATTTTCTAATAAAATATTTTTATTTTTAAACGTGATTAAAGAGATCTCGAATAATTACTGAAGGATTAAAGTAACAGCACAGAGTAAACAAATTCAGTCTTAGTTGTTGCACGTGTACTCTTACTGAAGGCAAAACCGCTGATTTGGACGGGAAATGAGGACGGGGAGTGAGTGGGGACAGAGAGGAGTCACAATTTGGAGAATTTACAAACTTTGTAGTTGCAGAAAGAGCGTTATGAGTAGGGGGCGAATTTTAATGAAATGTAATTTTTTCTTTTCTCTTTAGAGCAATGCCGTTTAGTATAGAAATTAATTTAATGTTACGACAAAAGGAAATAATCCATTTTTATGTCTTTTTTTTGCATTTTTTCGTTGATTTCGACTAATAAGTCATTTTTACTTTTCCCCGGCATTTTAATGCATTTTTTGATGATTTCATCGATTTTAATATCATTTTGATGGTCCCGACTTCAAACAATATTTACGATATGCAACAAATGTTCACCAACAATTCCTGAGTAGCCTATTCAATTTCTTCGCTCTTATATTATGATGTCAGTCGTTGTGAGTATGTAATCTAAGGTTCCGGTGACGCCCATCGACGCTGTGGCGTCATTGCCGCAGCAATAATGAACAAACGTGAACAGTTGTAATATTAAACATTTTTTTCAAGATATTCTCCGACACCCGAATCCACTATTTACAATATATACAGACTGTTACTAACAGGAACTTTATACCGGTCACCACAACCACTTGCCTGATAAAAATCTACTCCCGCGGTGTGATGCACCGTTATCTCTAAGTGTCGACGTATTCACGCCGGCTCCAGCCCCCTTGCCTACACGACGTGCCACGTGTCGCGCAACCTCACACATCCCACGAAGAACTCGAGAATCAGAAGACCGAGTTGTGTGCAGGGCGCGCATATATACCCTCTGGCTCGGCTGACGGAACTGCGTCATCTCGCCGCTTCCGCCAGCCGCGTTTACCAGACAGCCGAACTACGGGGTTCACAAGTCTGCCCCCGTGGCAACGCACGTCACGGCAGCCCTCTGGGGTTGCCGCCCGTCTTCCTACGCGAGAGCCGGGTTTCCCGTTCCAATGTAGCCTCCCTTTGTTCTGCGAGGCGTCCCTTTGCATGCTGCCCGCTGTCGCAGCCTACTTCCATGTGCATGAAATGCACGTGGCCAATATTTAGTTTATAAGGCGACTGTTATGACGCCACAACGCCATTGCCAGTTCGGCCGATTGCGTGGTAAATAAAGGGAGAGATTTCCTTGTTAAGAACAAAAGGAAAAAGTCTCTATTACATCAGTTACACTTTCAACAGCTTGAGTTGTTTATCTGAAGTGGTTTTAATCAATTTTTTACTTCATTTTTCTTCGTTTTTAGGACATTTTAAAAACATTTTATGGGTATTTTCTTGATACTTTTGGCAACTTTTTAGATCATTAAAATCCGCCCCCCAGTTATCAGCAACGAGATGGCCAATAAAACTAGTAATTGTAAACGTATTAAAGACGTCGGCAAGTAACTCGTATTTTTCTAAGTCAATGAGGGAATTTGCATTGTGCGTGAACGTACGTATTGAAAAGATCTTCCCTAAAAGTTTGCGTTAGCTTCCAAAGTGAGGAGCGTGCATATTTAAATTGGTGAAAAATTCCTTATATTTTTGGAGATGAAATTCTACTTCACTGTTTCATGACAACGGGGGAGGTGAACGACCTACCCAAGAGTAGTCGGGCCAGAGTAGTTTGTTGGGGACAAAAGGAAAAGACTTGTTCTTGAAATTCTTCACATAAAAAATAATAAGACAGGGTCTAATATCTTTATCAAATGTTATGACGGTACAATGCAAACTATTGGAAATAATTTATAAGTGTTTGTAAATGTTTAGAAGTTTATCACCAATAGGAGCGGAAAATAGTTCATATAAAAATATTTTGTGGTTGAACAATTTTGCAAGTTTATGTAGTATAATTTAGCAGAGCAGTTCAGAATAATGCGAGAAAGTATGTGCTTTTGTATCACCACTATTTTCGATTATATTTTGTCTGCACCTAACGTAGAAAACACCCAAAAGTGTCACAGGCACAATTTTTGAAAACTGCAAACTTTTTTCCTCGTCTTCTTACAACAATAATATTGAAGATGGAATATTTTTAAATGAAATCTGTTGTTCAAAAACATATATTAAAATAAGGTCATGTCCGAATTTTTGAAAATATGAGTAGTTTTTGCATAATTTTGTGTAAAATGGAGGCAATTTTAAAACAATTATTCTCTCATAAACTACCCGAATTTTTTTCTTTACATTTGTTTTGGAACGGTCCAACCTTGTATCTGTCGATGTGAATAACATTTGTGCAATCGCAGCAACAAAGTGAATGTTGCACAAGTTTTTCGCAAAAAAAGCCATGGCGATAATGACTCCGGAGTAACAACCACAGTACAGAAAATGTTCCAAATTTATACGCCGTTACCGTACTTCAAAAACGGAAAATATTTTAGCACAAACTGGTAGAAAATGATTGTAATATATTGCTAAATACAGATATAATTAGTTGTAACGTATCAAACAAATTCCTTCAATTATATTGCAATTTATTGTGGGGTGCATCGTTAACCCCCCTTTCTCGATGTTCTTCTGGTATCAGGATGGCATTGGTGTGCGTCTCACAAGCGTTGCGTTCTGCTCTCATTTGACTAACAAAATAGTATAATAGTCCTCTGTATCATATACTGTATTATAAAGAATTCAGCAATGAATTTAGAAGGATTGGGATGAAAAACATAACATTGGAAAAATATTATAACTGTTTGAAATACACTGAGACAAATTCAAATACAAATTCAAATGATTGTGATTTTTCTACCAACCAAGGGTTCTTTTTGTGTTCAAACTTGTGATGTAGAAATTTCGTAAATGTGCCCGATTTGTTTATGTGTAGCTTGTCTTTACAAAATGTCTTCTTAGCACATGTTTTGCTTTTAATCTGTGTCCTTTAGTTGAGGGAAGCACGTGAGGAAGTGATGCAGCATGCGACCGCCACCCTTTGGAAAGGAGGACGAGAGGACACCCCTCGGCCCTCGGCTAACGTGCCCTGACCTCCATTGTGTTGCGCAGGTACTCGCTTTGCGATCAATAAAGAATCGACCACACCATACTCTACTCTGAGTATGTGCGGATCGAAATGCAAAGTACCTGCATTTTGTGTTTCATTTATAAATTGCAGAATTTAACTTGAACAACTCAAATATCCACATTATAAATACTGTAATAATTATACGACTACTTTTTTATTGATAATTATGTACACACTCAGGTTTTTTGTTTGTACAATTTTTTATAAATATTAAGGGTTGTTTTATCGTTCTTTGCAAAGTTACTTTTTTACCTTATCATTACTCCTGAAATGGCAAGTTGATAATTTCATTGTTTTTAAATACAAAAGTGAGAATTGGGGGAAAAAGCTGATTGATTTCCTTGTATTCCTTGACAAAGCTCTTCTTCAAATAATGAATATTACAGATAAGAAGAAAATAACTCTCAAATATTAGGAGCTATTCGAGATATTCATAGAGGTAACTTTTAATTTTGTAAAAAGTTTCCAGATAATCAAAAGTTACCAGGTATCTCCCACCAGCGGGGCACCGCCCCAGCCAGGACAAACTCAAAGTTCCCGACTGGTCTCCTGGCATGTGTGATGTGGCGCATGTTAGTGTAAATGTGTTTAAGCAAGTGGTGAGGATAGGACAAGGAAGGGGAAGGAAATATCACACGCGGTCCGTTTATTAGGGTACTACTCCGCCATTCTCCTGGTTGGAGAAACTACGGAAAATTACCGATCAGAGCAACCGGCCGCTAGAACTCTCGTCCAGATAGCGACTAGCGACTGAATCCGTCCTAGCTGATAAGCTTGTGTCGAAAATCCTACCACCGTCGGGACTCGAACCTAGGGCCTCCCGGTCAGAGGCACTGCAGATAAATCAGTTGATGCTCTGAGCCACCTCTCCCGGTCAGCTGCACTGGAAGATTAGATAGAATAGAATATGAATATATGAACATTCAATATTTAATTAACTTTGGTTCGAAATTGAATCAGTTACATTCAAGAATTGAAATTTTTTTTATTCTGATTTTTTGTGGTAAACTTTCACACAATATAAAAATGTTATAGAAAGTAATAATCTGTAAAATATTGTTTTTTTAAAATGTTGTAAATTTATTTATTAATCGTCAGAAAACCGTAAAAACTGAATAAGTCGTATCGAAAAAAATTCACTTTCTTGAGCTCCGGAACCCAGCCCCCCAATTTTATTAGCCGTAGGTTCTTCACTAGGATTACAAATAAGCGTAGACCCAATTAGACATTTTTGCTTCTGTACTCAGAAATTTTGAGTGAAAAATTGATTGAAACCATCTTCGCATCGGCAAACGAACTACAGATTTGATTTTATTGCATTATTGAAAATATTACAACCCATTCTCGCCTCAATCCTCCCTCAATTATCAATACGGAGGTCAACAAAACGTTCGCATAGAGAACTACAATTACAGTCCTGGAACAAAGGAAGGAACCATCTCTGTCTTTGCTCATTAGATCAAGGGAAACTGTACAAAAACCCTCGTCGAAATCGGGGTCATTGTCCCAAAAGCTAAAGTGCAATAGTCGCAACAGGCATGTTTAATCATTTGAATTATGCTATACAAATGATAAGTAATATGTTTATGTCATTATTAATGTAATCATTATTGAACAGTGTTTTCCATTTCATTTATATTGTTCTTGACATCATTGATTGAGCAGTCACGCTCGTAGAGATACTATTAATGACAATGCCATTTTTTTCTGAACCCATTTTGTTATTCGCTCGAACTGGAATTAACAGCGAGAAAGGGGAAGAACAAGAGAAAGAGGGGGCTCCCTTTATCATTTTCCTGGTGTTCTGCAGTCAGGAGTTCGAACAAAACGACGAAAAACCTTCATCAGATGTCTGTCTAGAACCTTTCTTCCGAAAACTTTCTCTTTTCCGACGTGAATGTAGAGCAAATTGTACCTCTTTGAAGAACCACCCGATTTTATAAATTAAGTAAAGTAACAGATGTTTCTGAAAACCTCGTTTCTTGAGTCAGTAAAATATTTAACGAGTTTTTCTGTTATATAGAATATCCAGAATATTTTGGTGTAGGGTGTTTGGGGGTGTAAAGAATCAACCTTCTAACGTTTTGGTGCAACGCTAAGTGTATCTGTAGCTACACAACCTTTTGTAAACCATTTTCAAATTAAGTTAAAATTGGTGTACAGCTAATTAGTAGATAATTCACAATTATTCCGGCATATTTAATATATTTTGTATTCACAGAACAAAATCGAAAGACAACGATTTAGCTGCGATCCTGATATGAAAAGTCACATGGCAGGTTGTGCACCATCAAAAATGTTGAAAACGCGATTCATAATACAGGAGAACTTGCGACGAAGGTGATTAATCATTTGTTTACGAGTATTAGAATACAGAAATAAAATAACAAACGAAACAACTGTACTAAAAGAATATTCCATATTCACTTTTGTTAACAGTATAATTTGACAAACAATCGACCTAAACGTTCTCGTGAAATTGAATCTTTGAATTTGTAGTTCGCTCTGTTATGGGGATGGCCATTGGTCATGAATGGCTCGTTGGTTCTCGTGATTCAAAGCGTGCGATGCATGTGCCAGCGACGCATAAATCTACCGCGTTATCTCTTCCTGAAATCCGGGCGGTGCACCCACTGTGGGGCGTCGAACTCTCCGGTGTCTAATCCAATAATGCACCCCTTTTGCCACTCCAAAATTTAATTTTTTAGGTGCTTTAGAAATATTTGAAGCAATACTATGACTTGTAGGTCAACTTTATTCAAGTACAGCTCTCATTAGATAAAAGTTTCCGTTACGTCTACGTGTTCAAATCCAGATTATTTTATAAAATGGCATTTTAATTAAGTTTATATGCTCACATTTCTATTGCTTGTATTTTCATTCTCGTTATGTAGGCGCAGTATGAAGCAATATGAAAAGCTGACAGTTATTTGTCAGTTGTAGGGGTAAAACAAAATATCGCATAACTGGATATTTTCAGAATGTTCCTGGTTTGAAGTCTCAAGTATTAAGTGCAACCTATTCAATTTGGTACTTGATTGATTGAAAATTAATCAGGTTGCAATAAATTAAGGAATGGTAGAAGGCAGAGATACCTATTATAGCAATAGTTATAGTAATTATTTTGAATATTATAGTAATTAACTTGAAAGTTAATTACCTAAAATACGCATATATGTTAGGCATACTAATAAAGTATACTTTTTCTTGAAGCACTTTTTGGGAATATGAATTGAGACGCTCAAAATAATAACCGCAGATCCAAACCGAAATTCGTTTTGACAAAAATGACTTTCTGTTTTCATTCATGTTCACTCCGGACACATTTTTGAAGGTGTAATTTGAGGGTTTTGCCATATCCCAATTCATTTGTTATTTCAGCATATGATAGGTATACGGGAGGAGTTTACCGGCATACTTCTAACTGAAAATGGGAGGTCGGTTTGGATCGGCCGTTATTATCCTGAGCGCCTCAATTAGTCGATACACGCGGAAAGCGTCCTGTCAGCCTCATAGGGCCCAGCGGCTGCGAAGGCCGTGTGGGGCCAAGCGAGGGGGCGGGGCAGGGGCTTCCCCCGGGCGAGGGCGCTGGCCGGCGCTATCGACGGACGCCCCCGGCCGCTCGCCGCCGCAGCCCTCGTCGCGAGGGCGCGTCGTGGGCGTAGCGCTGGCCGCAGGCAAGGTCTACGAACTACGCGCCGGCCCCCGCGCCGCCTGGACAAATGGATCGTGCCAATGCCTTCCACTTCCGGGAACGGAGCAGAACGCTGTTTTTTATCAGGCGTCCTGTCGCGTCGCGTCGCGTCGCGTCGCGTCGCGCAGGGCGATCGTTGGTCGCGCGGCGGGGAAAGTGCACGGCGCCCTGGGCGATGGGCGTTGCGGGAATCGATGGGCGACGCAGGGCCAGGCAGTGGCCGCTGCACCCCCCTGGCCACAGCGCCGGTGTCCCGCGGCCGCGGAGGAATGTGCTGGCTCGATGGCTCGGCGCTCGAGCACCTGTTGAGAGCCCTGCGCTGGCTGCTCGCAAAGGGAGTGGTGCCAAGCGTTCAGCTATGCCGGAAGCGCGCCGCGGCTCGGCGATTGCCCTGGCGGTAATGGCCGCTTTGACATGGACGCACTTCACGTGCATCTCAATTTGCTGCTGGCATGCGACATAACAGTGATAGTGTGGCGAATGGGGAATTCATTTCGAAGAAACGAAACAACCATGTTTGTTCATTACTTAATTTATTAAGATGCTTGATTAGTTTTGCTATTAGCGATGCATGCAACTCTTATTAATTTACTTTGCGTTAAAATTTTATTTTGTAAAGGAATGACCTTGTGGATCAATTTAAGATCTTTCCCAGCCGTTTTTATTTTACATTGCTTACGTATGTTTCGTTCATTACAAGTTGGTATCTTCAAAGTTTTTTACAAAATTCAACGAACATATCAATAAGAGTTTTTCTGCCGGAAAATCGCCTTTTTCCGGCGCACGATCTTCTTACGAAGTACTTCGTATGGCGAAAAATAACAATAAAATGAACATCTATATGAGATGTAGCTTACATTACACTTCAAAATAACCAATACTATTTATCTTAATTCCAAATATAAACCATTCACTTGAATTCTTATTGGCACCGTAAGGAAACAATTCTTCAAATCTCGTATTGTCGTATTCCACATTTAACATCGTTAACATGAGTGCAACATAACACTGGTAGCATTTTCAAGATAAAATGTTACATTTTTTCATTTTTTACCTCAATAAAGTCTGTACTACTATTGACATTAACAAGAGAAAATTATTCTTTTTGAAAATTAAAATTCCCCAAGCATTTCAAAGTTACACATTAATATTCAACATCAGGAGTAAAAATGGGAATAAAATATGAATTTTTTTCATCAAGATTAATTTAAAATGTGTTACTTACTGCAAAAACTTCAGTTGTTATTACAGTTTGTATTAATTCTCAAAGTCACCTGATCTTGAAATCGCAACCCTATGACTTTGGGGTAGCCTGGCGGGTGATGTTCTATTTCGGCCCCCACACCGTCAATATATCCGCGACCAGAATCCTGAATACTCTGAATTGCATGTTCGAAGGTGCTAAAATTTCCAGAAATTGCGTGAAAATAAATGCTCAATTAACATTTTTATTTGAATCATTCAAGAAGTGAAAGTATTTAAAAAATGAAGTTACAAGAAGTACAGATGCTACGGTTAAAATCCCGAAATATGACCAATATTACGAGAACCCGATTAAATCTTACATAAGCCAGACGGTGTGGATGACTTCCATGTTTGGGAAATGCAGAATAAACGCAACTCGTCGTGAATGATGGGGAATGGAATTTTCTTTTTCAGACAGGACCATACAATTTTTTTTGTTTTGATGCAATCGTTTTCGATTTCTGACAATGAATTCAACGGTATGTCTGCACTACTTGATCAAGTGTTTCCGGCACTCTTCTTTGATACATTACGTATGGAGTAAGTGCTTGGAAGCATGAACAATTTCTCTTCATTTGAAAATAAAACAAAGTTCAAAAATGCGCCCGCAGCAATATTGTTGGAGAACAATCGTGTAAGTCTACGACACCTTTCGAATCATATTGATTATCACATGCTTACGTTACCTATCGAATGACAAAAAACACATTTCGATATCTTAAACAGTTCATAAAATATTTAGGTTGGTATTCATTCACATTCATATATGATTCAAGATCTAATTTATAATCTGGTATGGATGAGTCCTTTAGCAGGAACTGACATCGAATATCAAAGTTTAAGATCCTCTACATAACAGGCTGTCACATCCCATCTTGCGTATTACGTGAAGACAGAAGGCAATCGGCGAAATGTGAAAGGTCGTCTCGCTGAGTGTTTTGAAAGGGTGAACCATAAAACGCGCTCTTAACATCAAGGCATTTTAGTAGCCGATAACTTCACTCGACAGAGGGTAGATCCCGACGATGTTGTGATGGGTCAGGGGCCTCACGCGATCTTTCCTTACTCTTTTTCGTTCCATCCTCACTCCTTACTCGCATATATTTGCAGTTATACGAGCTAAACTAATCTGGTGTCCCACTAGTAGGAGATACCTGATAGAGGAAAACCCTGCAAGGTGACATATAGGTCGGGGCTTAATCTTAACATCCGGCGGGGGAAGAACCTTCACGACAAAAACACCCTCTATATTTACGAGACTAATGACCATAGTAGTGACGCGCCCGGAAGCACGAAATGATCATTCAAGCAACCGCACCACCCTTCTATATACGATACTTCAATTCCCTGAACGCCACCACGCCCTCAGCGTCGTCTATACATCGCTTGTCAAATCGTAGTTTTCGGGTTGGTTAGCGGGCGGCGGTCAAATCAAAGATGATTAAATTTCTCGAAAACTAAAAATATAATGCACAATTTCTCTATTTGCCCCATGATTCCGCATTGTTCAGCGGAAACTGCATTTCGATATCCTGAATTGTTTAGAAGTTATGGGGGTGGTTCATAGTTGGTGGGACACCGGTATATAAGTCAATGGGTTTACTCTTTATGCAAATAAAACTTAGGCAATGTGTTTAGAAATTTCTATTTTTAAGGAAGAATATTTTGAATGCATAAACAGTGAAATAAAATGTTATAAAGTTGAGTCATTTAAATAAATTTAAAATAATTTGTTCTAAAAACGCTAAGTATTGTAATGATTTGCAACAACCCCAGAACTCGCAGATCCCGAAAGCGAAATTTTATTTCATCAGATAGACATTAAACTACAGAAGAAACTATAGACCACGCCGCGGACATATAATTTTCAGAAATTAGCGGAAAACGCGAAAAGCGTGAAAGGACAATATAAACAATGGTTACAATAAACAAATTGCATGCAGAACGTTTAGAAACGTATACAATGGAACCCATTGTTGTGATAGCAAAAGAATCAAAGAAACCAGTTTTCATAAATATCTCGAGAACGCCTTGATGAAATGACTTCAAACTTTCTGGAATTGTAGAGTATAATATTAGGATCCCGACAAAATTAGCCACGGCACGGGAAAATTAACACAGGACCTAGATAAATTGAATATTTGGATTTATTACGTGAGGGATTAGTAAAAACAAACGACGCACCGCCTGACGTAGTGGAGTGACGTCATCATGGATGAATAACACGAAAATAATTAGTTTAAAGAAAGAAAAATAAGGGGAAGAAATATAACGATGTGACATTTCTTAACTAAAGAATAGACAATTTATGAAACCAGTAATGAAACGCAAGACGCCCGTAAAACGTAGAACTACGAACATATTAAGATATGTTTTTGCAGTGATGGGCAGGTGTTTTATAAAAAGTTTCCAGCTTACGGACCAACAATGCCAAAGGGAGGATACTTCAGTGTGAGTTGAGCTCTCGCAGGGTACGCATGACCCGTATCTGAGTGATAAGAAATTCAGAATGTTTGCGTAATTAGTTTACGAAAGTTTATGCGGGAACGCTATCAATTAGATGAAGACATTTTTAATATCGTGGAGATGAAGTTTAAATTATCTGCGAACAATTTAGTGGACTAAATTGCAAAAACGGTAATTCACGTAAGTTAGGACGCGAAAATGATCGAACATTTCTATAAAACTCGATGAGTTCGTGCGAGGTGCATCGTACAGTCTTGAACGGGGACTTTGATGGTGATTCATGGATTTCAAGAACTGGTAGCGGCTGATTGGATGGAGTTGGGTATACGAGCTGTGTACCAAAACATTGGTCGACAACGGGCGATGGCAGTGTGTGTCGTCGCATATTAGCAGAACCAGGAAAGTCGCATGAATAAATATATATCTATATTTTTATTTGAAAGGTAAAGAGGGGGAATGAATTTTGAAGATTCTGTCGAAGACCAAGTCATGCTGATTAAGTTAAAGAGTAATAATAGTATAAAGTCACGACAGAATGCGCATTCCGGTTTGAATGTTTACTTTGTTTATGTTTTTAAGTATGAATGATGTTTTGTATTTGTTTATGTTTCAATCCAGGGTCTTTATGTCATGTTGTAAAATTTTTCATGCTATAACAGGGGCAATTTATATAAAAGGGGTGTCAAATAGCTGCCTTGACAACTGGTTAGTTGAAAGAAAAAAAAGCAAATAAATGAATGAACGCTCATTGCGGTTCATGTATACCTGGATTATGAGTACTGTTTTGTATTTAGCTAGAAACAGACCCAGGCACGAGCGTGCAGGTATCCCGTTTCAATTCCGTATGGATTGATCACAGTAGTCACGTCCAGGTAAGGCTCTATTTGTATATGCTAGCGGAGGTACGGGCAACAGGTGAGTGGGGATATTGTTTTGTCAGAGAATCTCAACGAAACCAGGCGCTCAACCAAACGAAATATATTCTACGAAGTGTAGGATTATGATAGGAAAATAGTAAGAGCTAGGGCACCATAGTGTTTGAGACCAAGAACGTAAGGGGTGCGTAAATGAATGGAGCAGGTGGGACGGATATAGAGGGGACGATTACAGTGGCGCCTCAACGTGTGGGCTTGAATACAAGCGAAACATTACAGTGGCGCCCCAACGTGTGGGCGTGAATAGGGTAGAATACGAGAACGGAAACATTGCAGTATAATGAGGCACCTTCGCGGAAAGTCCGTTGCGACGTTCCTGCCTAGCGGCCAACCCTCCTTTCCTCGCGGGTCGCTTTGATCTGAGCGCGTGCGAACATGAGCGCGGGCGGAGGGAAATCGAGGCCTGCGGCGAGGCGCTGCGACGGAAGCGCCGCGCCGCCCGCTTACTCAGCGCGCAAACGGGCCGCAGAGTCCTTGCGTCGCGCAGCGGGAAGCGGGCGGGGAGGAGCGGGGAGCGCGAAGGGAGGGGAGGGGAGGGGCGGGGAGGGAGCCTCTGTCCACCGCCGGCACAGCGTAGCTGCCGCCACGCGCCGGAGCCCAGGCGCCGGAAGGAGCGCGGAGCACGCATCGACGCGCCACCACCCGTCCCCGGCCCCCGCCCCCGGCCCCCGCCCTCGGGCCCTCCATGCCTCCCGACCCCATCCCCCCGGCCGCCGCCCCCGACCGTCGCACCATCCGTCAACACGCGGGACCATTGCGCGTCCTAATTGCCCCGGGCGCTAAACGCCAAAAATGCGATGCGGCGATAAGCTCAAATTGCTTCATTCACGCTCCCCTTCGAATGGCCTGGGCTCTGGAAATGTCTGCGTTCTTTTAACAAACCCAACATTCTCATCAGATATGCTGGCGTTTGCAGAGATTGTTGAACTTCAATGAAGCTTATTTTCCTTTCGCTTTTAAGAAAGGTGATCGATATCGACGAGTTACTGTTGGAACGAACGATGTAGGATTGACTGAAGAAACGACGATGAACGAAGGTGGACTTGTGCCTAAGGTAAACTAGGCAGCTGCCCAGGGGCCGAACCTCAGAGGGGGCTCTAGATGATTTTAATAATATCAGTACATTTTCTTTAATAAAATGGCGTTTTAGTTCATATGGCAAAGCAATTTTTGACTATTTTACCAATTACATAGATTTTTAAATATACTTATTTAATTCAAATTTAAAATATTTGGACTATTGAAGCAATGGAATAAAACAGAATTATAGAACAAATAGTTTTGTTTGCGTCAGAAGTTGAGAGATCGGGCATAGTGATATGCGGAGGGAACTCTTCTCAACACGATCGCGTATGGACAGATTTAATCTTTAATTTCTGGGTGCGGTGTTACATACCAGGACGTGCGAACGCCGTTTCTCCAAGTGTCATTTGAGCCGAACTGTCACCGCCCATAAGTCGGCCACCTCAGCCCTCAAAGTTGCCTCTGCAGGGGTGCTTCTCAAGCGCCCACGACTTTCAATCACGTGTGGCGATTACGGGAAACATTTTAAGATCATTACCTAGAACGGATAGGGATCTCTTTCGGTTTAATCTTTATTACCAAATTATATTTTCATATATTTCCACACACTTATGTCAGAATCAAAATATTTTTTAATTGTTGGTAACATTTTTATTAATATGAATTTAAACTTTTCCTCGTAATTGTAAATTTTCAAAAAATCTCAAAGTATTTGTGAGAGATGGGCAACCTTCCCTTCATAAGTTACTCTTCTGCTTCACAGTACTCGAAAATCTGCGTGTAAGAGTTTCGAACGGTAGTGTACGAACTGGCAAAATTTCATCCATGAAGTCCGTTCCATCTGTCAACCCAGTGCCCAGAACAGCGAGTGTTCGATGTGAGCAGTGTTTCTTTGGTAATACACCATCGGATATAGAGGAGTTATTCTAAGGGACCACTTTGACAGGTTGGGAAACAAATAAATGTCGTAAAGCCAGTTACAAATGAGCTAACTTTAATCGAACGCACTGATAAAATGAGTATATGGACAGCTATGTTGCCAGCAGTGGCCAAGCAATAGATGTTAAAGCGGTCCCTTCTTACAGTTCTCTCTATAAATGCGTTAAGGTTTTAAATCACAATATACAACGCTCTTGGAACATGAGATTGGGCACCGCAGAAGATGCCAGGGGTCACCGTTTCCACATCATATTCTTTTTCATGTCGAATGAGTGACCTTCGTGGGAGATTAAATTTTGTGGGAGGGTAATTTCTGGGAGAGAGCACAGGCTTAGGACGTATTCCCATCTTACTAGGGTCAGTAAAGGGTAACCGATGAGCTGGATTTGGTGGTTTACATTACCAATGTGCTACCAGCTCCGTTGAGAGTACAGATTAACTCTGTTTTGGCCCCGCTAGTTCTCAGGTTTTGAAAACACTCCATGCTTGCGGCAATGGTTCAAGTGTGCTTAAATTGTGAATTCGGAAGCTCAAAGTTCGTTTCGTGTTAATTTTCCCGATCGTTAATTTACCTGATTGCTTTCAGTTCTAATTCTCTGTCGAAGGGCAGCAGGTTTCTGTTACGAAATTGTACGGATGTGGGAAGGGAGGGCGTGAAAAATGACAATTTCTGTGTACGTATTTGTGAACGACCCCAGACGTTTCTTTGACTTCATTTGAATGAAATAGCAAATTGTATTAAAACGTATTAAATTTACTGAATTTAACAATTTCACTTAAAAATTCCGTGAAGTTACTATTTAAAACTAAATAATCACAAACTAACTAAATACTACACGCCATCATTATTATAGTTTTTAGAAAATAATTAGTATGTGTAAGATCAACACAATTTTTTTCTCTCTTTTTCCATATTGCCAGGACGTGAGAGTTAATAATAACAAAAATAAAAATATTATGTTAAATTAATACTATCATTATACAAGATGTTCAGGGAGTAAACGTCGAAACTTAGAAAATAAGTTCTTAAGACAATTTTTATATTTTGTCTAATAAACTCCTTGGATATTCTGAATGGTGGAGCCGCAAAAAGTACTCAAATGTTGGATTGAAAAATATTTTCTATGCAAAAATTTGCATTGCAAAAGCATACAAACACTTCAGAAACATGTAAATTGTTTATTATTTACACAAGAAATGAATATATTTGTTCAGAAATAAAAAAGTCGAATTATGTAAATTGGGTGCTTTTTATTTCTGTGTTAGGTTTTCTTTCTCCTTTTCCTCTTTAACATATTCTCGCGTTTATCAATTATGTGGTATGTTTAATAAATTCTTCCCATTACATCACGGATTAGACGTCTTTCGTTACTTACGAGTACTGTAAGAAAATATTAGTAACTATTAAGCAACTTACAGGATTACACCGACGTTGCCCAATTATTCGTGCCAACACTCCACTTTGTGTTCAGTGATCGGTAACTTCGTTTCTGTGACAACAATAAATATTAAAGGCGAAAAGTCCTTTTTTTTAACTCGAGCGTTGACATATCATACCTTATTTTCTAAAATTTTTGCTGAATCTCGAAATATAGTCACAAAGAAATCTGTGACATAAAATGTTATTACCAAATCCCTTTCCTGACCAATGTTTTTACGAGTAATTTAATCAAGGAATATTTGGAACGTAGGTCCAGCATTTGAGATCTGAGATCCATTGGCCAGTGACACAACTTTCGCCGTCCGTCTTCCACTGTTTCGGGTGGTGCCGTGACATTCCTGCGTATAGCGGCAGTTGCGTTCATGCAAAGCCCCTATGTAGGCCTCGCAAAATGCATATGCGTCCCCTCGGTAGCCGGGAAACATCACCATGCGGGAAGTTACGAAACAGTAGATCTTATCTTTGCAGAAATGTCGGTATGAAGCAATGCGACGAGGTCCTGAAATCCCTCGTTAATTTGGAAAACGGAGCCAAGGCTATGAGGACGCTAAAGTAGACTGACCCCACTTTTGCTCGATGCAGAGGCTATTTCTTGAAGTTTGATCCTGGTGTTATCTAACTCGCGTTTAGCCTAATACTATTGCATTAAAACTCTTCGCGTAAATTAAATCATCACAAAGTACTGCTATTCATTTTGAGATTGTTAGAAAACACCATTTAATTATGCAAACCTCAGTTATGAATTGTGAACAATTCTGATTTTTAACAATATTATCAGCATCTCTCCGGAAGTTTGCTTACCTTTCAACGCATAATTTATCTGAATGTTGCGTTCTGATAAAAAGCTATTGAAAACTGACGAAAAAGAAATTAAATAGTTTTATGGTCACTTACAGTTACATCCTGCCCCGAAATTTGAGGACGTCCGGCCATCCTGTGCTAGCGGTATTGACGGCGTATCGAATATTGACGTACGCTGAGAACAGCTTCGGCAGACGGACCAAAAAATGGGGTGGTAGACGACCTTCCTGAAGACGACTTAGGTGAAGAGTGGAAGCAGAGAACAAGAGTATTATGATTTTATGGGCCACAGCAAAAACATAGTAGAAACTTGTCACTGATGTATATCTACATTACAAATAACCAGTGCACGCAGAGACTGAAAGAAAATTATGAAACCCCCGCCCATGTGGGAGGAGTATTTGGTTTCCTTCAGGAACTCAGAAAAAGATCCAAAAACAATTAAACAGTTTCTTTTCTGACTGAAAAGTTCAAATGGTTGGTTGTGCTATTCCACCTATTCTAATTCTGCGCATACAGGCTGAATTGTCATACTCAGTGTATCACTGCTTATGACGCAACTGACATGATGCGTTAGCAAGGCTCAAAGTAAGAGGCGGCCCGCCATTAAATATTTGCTACTTACGTCCCATAATAATGGACTAGAAACTTTTTTTTATATTCTTGTTAAGCAAAGAAATGTACTCTTTACACTATACTGTGTTATTGCAGTATTCGTGGAGACTGTTTTGTTAAAACATTTAATTTATTAGTGTGTTATATCTAGGGGACGGACTTTTTTGAAATGTCAATTTTTTTCTTTTCACTTTAGAACAATGCCGTTTAGTACAGAAATTAATTTTATGTCATGATAAAAGAAAATTACCCATTTTTATGTAATTTTTTGCATTTTTCGTCGATTTCGACTACTAAGTCATTATTTTACCTTTTCCCGTAATTTTTAATGCATTTTTGCTGATTTCATCGATATCATTTTAATGGTACTAGTTTCAAATAGTATTTACGAAATGCAATGAATGCACTCCACAGAATTTCTGAGTAGTCTATTCGATTTCTGCGCTCAGAAATTGTAATATCAGCCGTTGCATGTAATCTAAGGTTCCTGTGCCACCTATTAGCGCCATTTACGTTACAGCCAATAATTTGGAATAACTAAAGATAGATATTTCGTGGTAAATAACAGCCCAATCCAAATGTTTGCAAGCTGAGTTCACTTGAACAAATGACCCCGATTACATCAGTATCCAACAGCTTGAATTCATCGGAACAGGCTTTTATCAAATTTTTTCCTCATTTTTCTCTGTTTTTAGAGCATTTTAAAAACATATTAAGAGCATTTTATTGATCATATATGGCGATGTTATAAGTCATCAAAATCCGACCTCTAGTTATATAAAAGTAGGTACATATTTTATTATTCTTGAATTGTGCGCGTGCTGGTTTTTGGAAAAACATTTTGTGGGGATTTGTTCAGCAGTATTTTTGCAGCTGCAGGCTACTAGTGTATTTACTTTTAGAAATGCATATCAGCATTGTTCCTGATATTTTAAATCAGTCACAAACAACCTAATATTTTTCGTGGCAATTTAACAATTTAACAATTACAACCACAATTTGCTATAAGATAAATAGTTCAGCGGGACATTTAAATTGCATGAACCAACCAAACTTTACTACATGCCACTGAAGCGAAACTGAAAGCGATTGGAAAAAAGTATTTCTTTAATCTTGAACTTTGCAAGAAGATCTTATGCTCTTATAAGATTGAACAAGTAATTGACTGTTCAAAACATGAGAGAAGAACATGCCAAAATCAGGCATATCACACTGCGCCCGCACGAGCTTCTCGCCCGCCAGGGAAGCCCAGCGCTTCTACAGGCACGGGCTACATCCCCTAACTCAGCTCCCATTTTCAGTCTAAATCCAAAGAGGTATACTCACAAAAGCTGAAGCGGCGGTAGACGGGGAATAGTGGCTTCATTCGAAAATTTGTTTGCCAGATTTTTTCTATCAAACAACCAAGATTTGAGTTATGAATATATTATTTACTATTTATTACTATTTCATGTTTATTTTCGTTTTAAATTCTGCCTTGTTTAAACATGTTTGCCAAGGGGCAGGGATATGACTGAATGAGGAATTCTTTCCTTGTTTTCGTTTTGTTTTGTATTAAATCATTCAGTTAACTGTTGTGTATAGCAAAAATGTGAAATAATTTAACAAGTCTATATAAGTTAACGATTTTCTCTTACGAACGGTCAGATCTTTAAAGGGCAAAATCTTTGTTAAACCTGCTAACTCGAAAGTAGATTGTTCATGAAATTTTTGCAAACACGAATACAAAATCAAGATACTTGCAATTCCAGATGGTTAACTTTTTTCCTAACTGACAATTTGAAATCCGACTTATGTATTATTTTATTTTAATGAACCATTTCTTTGCTTTAGGAGAGGAATTGGGAATTAATGCAGCTAAATTGGGGCAATCACTGTCAACTAACTTCTCCAAAAGACTTTCATGGGACATGTATTCAGTGATGTATCGACACTTCGGAGCTTTGTACAACTCTTACTTTTAAATCTCGCGCCAGTTTCCCTGAACGCACATGCCTGGCCTAAATGAAAGGTTTTCGAGTGACGAAAGGGAATGGTTTAATATTTCAAGAGGTATAAGTTTATATCCCTAGTAATTCTTCAGATTTAAAACCTTTCCTTTCGGCGGTTTTGGTCAGGTCAGCCGAGCTGGTCAGCACATGTACGGATGCAATGACCTAGTCGGAAGAGAAGAATTTTGGTGAGGTCAAGTGTAGTGTTTGAGTATTGGCCGATATATACTCTATTGGGGTACAGAGGGAGGCTTCGGATGGAAAAAGTCCTAAGAAAAAAATGCCGTTCTCAATTTACGCTTTATTTGCAGTGATTACATACAAGACAATGATTTTAAGATAACGATAGGTTAATTGTTAAAGAGAGACAAGGAATCCGGGAGAGCCCGTGCGTAACATGCCGCGAACTCTTTTGTGTCACCGCTTTATTTTAAGATTTTTGAATCGTCATTGCCAGTTATATTTACTCTTCTATTCATCACAAAAAAATGACGTTATGGGTTTTCACGAATACTTGGAATATCGTTTGTATTCTGCGTCTCAACACAAATCTCCACTGCGTGAAATGACCAATCTAAACGGCCTTACGAGGAATGATCGTTGAGTTGATCGTTTGAATGACGATGCATTCAAGACGGAATGTTGGTGTTCACCATACATTTCACCTGGGGTGGTCGGTGCTTGATTTAGTGATTCCGGGTGCGTCAGCTACTCATTAGTCCCGTACGTGTAATACTTGTTCTCAGTCGGCAGGTGGCGATGGTCTAGTGGGGTTTTCCCCAACCAGGTTTCTTCCACCAGCGGGGCATCGCCGCGGCCAGGACAAGCTCCCGACCGGCCTCCCGGCATGTGTGGTAGTGTAATGCATGTTCATGTAAGTGTGTGTAAGAGGTGAGGATAGGACAAGAAAGAGGTAGGAAAGATCGCACGCGGTCCGTGGCCCGTTTGTTACGGTACTGCTCCGGCATTTGCCTGGTGTTGATCGAAGAAACCACGGAAAACCACCGATCAGAGCAGCCGGCCGCTAGAATTCTCCGCCTGACAGCGACTGAACTCGACCTAGCTGACAAGCCAGTGTCGAAAATCTTGGCACTCGGAACTCGAACCTAGGACCTCCCGGTCAGAGGGAGTGCAGAGATATCAGTTGATGCTCTGAGCCATCTCTCCCGGTGGGGGTGGTCGGGTTTGGAAGGTCGGACCCAGGCGGCGGAGGGCCGGCAGCCGGTGGCCTGTGGTGGGGGTGGCTGTGGTGGCCAGACGAGGGGCCGAGGGGGAGGGGTGCTACCCGAGGGCGGGAGGCGGGGCTTCCGCCGGCCGTTCGTCCCAGGGGCCTTGAACTGGATCGGCGGCAGTGAAATGATTTTTACAACAGGTGGCCTCCAGATAAGCGCCGGCTAATTCCGTATTGCTGGGGGATTCGGTCGGGCGGCGGGTGCGTCATGCGCCGCTCCGGCGAGGACTCGCCGCGTCCCCGCCGCCGTCCTCGCCGCTGACCCCTCCGCGCCTCCCGGCCCCGTTCCCGCCCTCGGTGCGGGGACGCGCCGTCAACGCATGCTAATGCAGCAGCGCCGCCATTTACAATGG
>BLKR01010936.1:0-33467 GCA_011170035.1 Teleogryllus occipitalis
AATCAAAGTTAGTACTATTGAAATTGTACACGACAATCATTTCTAAGAAGCCCATCTTCTTTATCGTGGATCCATTTCAAGTCAAATCGCACAAAAATTACCACAATTTGACCCTCATATTTTTAATTTTAAAAAATTCTATTTCTTATAAGGATAAAAATTGTTAACATGTGTATTTTTTAACTTTATTATTTTTGGAAATATTGCATGTTGAAATTTGTTAAAAAGACATTCATTACTAACTTTAAAGTTTTTATGAATTCACTAATTATAGGAAATTCGTTCAAATTCCATTCAGAACTAAAAAAAACATATTTATTATTTTAAATTTTGAAAACTATCTCTTTTCTTGAATTTTCAATTTCAAAAATTAAATTACTGTTTTTTTAATATTAATTTTGAAAATTAAAAGGTTTGAAAACTAGATGTGCTAAAAATTTTAAAAAAAATATAAACCCATTAGAGAAAAAAATCAGAATGGGACCTCAGTATCAATAAAAAGTATGAGTGTTTTACGAACCAATGTGTAGTAGATTGCTGCAACGGACGCGTTTCTTTGATTTATTGGCTGGCAGTTCCTTTGAATGATGCAGAAATTTAAGTACTTCTTGAGGCGGTGCAACTTCACGATTTTATTTTGTTATTCAAAGACGGAATCTTGGCTCATGTTTAGACTCACATTTTGAAAATTTATTGTCCCTCAAAACTCAGTTCAATATATTCGCTTACCATCTGTAGTGAAATAAAATTATAATGTAGTTTTCACTGTAGCTTCGGTTACTGACAAAGGAGTTGTTGACGCTTCAAAATAGCTTTAGTAAATTGTTTGGGAGAGTAACAGAATGATGGATTGGGTTGCTCGCAAAGCGTGACTACTCATTTACTAGCTTGCCACAAGGGAAAATGCTGAAAGACAATTATTCGAGAACTATTTGTTTATCTCAGCGTATTGATAAATTTTGATGATGGAAGAAGTTTGTATATGTTACGTGAGAATGGACATCACCAATAAATAGCATATGTTCCTTATAAGATAGTTATAGATTTTTGATAATTTGAAGAAGTTATCAACTGAAAATTGTTCGAATACTGTTCATCATTCGTACTTTGTTTATGAAGGTGCAGAAGTATCATGGTACGCTGAAGGTGTCGCATAAATAAATTATCTGCTACGGCTTTGAATATTATGAAAACTACGCTGTTACGATGCATAATGTAAGATGGCGTATCGAGAGGTGGTCACTTGTAAGATGGATTTTACTTTTCCATTAATAAAATTAACTTAATGGAGGGAATATAAATAATCATTTAATACATAATTAGCTGATGATTCTATGGCATAAAGCATAAATTTGAATATGGTAACTGACTGAAATATTAAATAAAAACACTTTCAATTTGAAAATAAAAGAGAAGAAACGAACTTTTTACAATATTGTTTTCAAACAGAAAAGAACGATACAATATTTAATTACTTTAGATTTTCAAAAACAGTACCTTCCTCACTTTTCAAATAATCAAAAGTCCTTTCTGTTTGTCCAATTCCATATGAACACGTCATCATTCATTCTCCCAAATATTCTAGTCTATTGACTTACCTTAATATTGTCCTGAATCAAGTATACCGCCGATATTACGTTGCCTTTCTTACACACAAATTTTTAACCGATTTAGTCCATTTTGCGGGAAACTCTGTGCTCATTCCAGAACATCTACTTTCTTTCTGGCCGTTGATTCCGTCAACACCACCTAGACATAACTCTGGCGCAACTTTTCTTGAACGATGGATTGAAGAAATGCGGGCGGAGTGGCGGTATTAGTTACAAAGTCGGCCACTAGAGTATTTACAGTAATGCCAACCTCTGAGAAATCAGTCAAACCCGCTACGTGTGCGGCCAGGTCATCGCGCTGAGTAAGCAACAACAGGGATGCTACATAGAAGTTTTAGATGCCTCCCTTGAAAGACCTGAACATATCTCAGCCATTGTAATGGTAATGGTAATAAAGCTGAACAGAAGTTCTCGACTATGAAAGCAATTAGTTTTGGCTAGCTTATGTTTCGCGCCAACGAAGTTTCAACGTTGTCATCAGTGCTCGATGCGAGTTTTTGCTTTCAACTGTTTATTGCTCAAGCTAAGGGGAAGCAAGGTCATCATTCAAGAAAGTAGTACAAGGCCTGAGCAGTCATTGAAGATGGCCACCTATGAAGGTCATACAAACTGAAATGCGAAGTAAAATTGTGGTTACCAAACGAAACTATAAAATTAATTATACTACCAAATAAGAAAAAAGTTGTCTACTTTCTTCAGCGGGAAGATTGATATAAATATACGTTCTTTCTCAGACAAAAAAAGATGCATACACTTCCTGTGTTCTTTTCTTGGTAAGAAGTTTTATTTGTTCCAAGCGTAAAAGTAACGTGTTTGCCATATTGTGAATATGTGATATTGGTATCACGTAAGATGTCTAAATCAATGGTAAACCATCATGAGTACTGTTACTACTACTGGTATTAAAACATAACTTTAACTTAACCTTTTCTAAAACATTACTAAATTCATGTGTATTATACACACTATACCATATTGTAGTGCCTCCAAGTTTTAATACTTTTCTTACAATAATAAATACTTACTTTCAATTACTTATCAACCACAACTGAATTGATAATTTTAGAGGCAGAATTATAATCGATCTGTTGAAAAGGAATTCTGTCTTCCTTGTTCAACCAATAATCGTCCAGAATAATCAACTCAAGTTTGTTTCTTAATTCATCAAAAGTACTGAAAAATATTTCATTGAATCTCGCAATGTTGTCTTTTGCACTTTCTTCAATAGCGGCAAAACTTATACTCGTATTTTAAACGTAATCTCTTTTCTTGAGAACTTTCTCTATAGGAAGTACTTGTTCGGCTGAAGTAAGCAGGGCAATTAGGCAACAAAGAAGGTAGCTCCAAGAGCCTGTCGTGTATATTTCTAAGACATATATTTAGTCCATTATCACAGTAGAACACTGAATTCTTCTTAATTTCCCATGTTCGCAAATGCAATTCACAAAGCTGAAAGTGAACACTGAACTTCGCAACTTATACATTTTACTTTTTATCATAATTCCCTCACCTGATGACCCTTATTCGTCATTCCCCTTATTCACCATTATCCTCACTAATTAAACATATAACCACAACGTGAAAGCTACACGTGCTATTCAATGTATACAACTGGATCGCGTCAACTCGAACAAGCGGGCCTTCTCTAGCCACCATATTGGCTTTGAAAAACTCAAGTGCGCAGGCCTTGTATGCCTAGGTGATGTTCATTCCTTCCGTCTTCTTAAGCCGACTGTCTGCATGACATCGAAAACATTGCCAACTTGTGTTTTTATCCCAGAAGACCGTGCATACACCTTGCATACATCTTGACCGTGCATACACCGTGCATACATCTTGATGCCAAACATGAACGAAATATCACCCCTAATTTCGACTCGTTAAACTTGAATCATTCGCAAGGGGCATGACACGAAGGCAGAAAGAAACAATTCATATAGCAATTAAGTAAAAATTGTAGCAAATATTTAAATATGTCAATGAGAGAGACTTGACATGGTACCACGTGGGCACCGCCCTAAATGTGCCTGGGGTTTGATTTAACTTTCTTCACCAGATGTTGGTGTCAGTTAACTATATCCGAGCGGTCTGGTTGGGAGAAAGTGAGGTCTTGTTAGAGAGGTGTGTTGCTGGAAGGATTTAATTTTGCCTGGCATCTACCAGAGTTATTTTACATGCCATAAGAGTGATATAGCTTAAGTGTGTTTTCCACCCTTTAAAAATCCGCGCACTTCGGGTAAGTACAGTAAGGCCAGGAAGCTAATCCCTCACCTATCGAGGCAGCTGCCAAATTAATTTATAATTAGTTAATCAACAATTGTTAGCTTAATTGGGAACCTAATCTTAAAGAACGTTCAAATCTAGGTGAAGCAAAACCACATATTATGTGCAACTACATTAATGTTTTAACATGGAACCTGTCAGAGTTTTAGGTTCAAAAATTCAATTTTTTGTTTTTGTGCTAATTTGATTCTGTGGAGTTTGTAGATCACGCCAATATATATTTTGTGTAAGTTATAATGAAATTTGTGACCATTATGAGATATCAACCTGGGATGCATTAGGTATGCTATAAATGCACGTTTAGAGTTTTTACTCTTTTCCTGAAAGTTAATTTTTTTCATATTTAGGTACTCATAATTTTCAAAGTATGTGAGCTAAGTTGTTGATTTTTTTTCAGATATGGAGTTCACTACTGCCAATGTGGGAATTTTGTATTTGAATACCTAACTCTATAATTATGGAATATAAAAATTATTAAAGAAGGAAAAATATCAAAAATTCATAACTGTATTTTGATTCTTCATTTACAATCTAAATATTCATGTATTTATTATACTTTTAAAATTTAGAGATTCAACATACATTGAGAAATAATGAAAAAAAATTCTTTACTTTGTAAGAAAAAGTTTCTGAAAAATCTGCACCTAAACAAGCAGAGGTGTCAATTGTTCTGACGTTGCAGTTTATTGTTTAAATAAACACAAATAGCGCGATATTAATTAAATAATAAAATGAATACATACATTCCATTTTTAAATGACTAATTAATAATGTGTACAAAAATGGTCCGTGTATCTTAATTATTACAAAAGATATAATGGATTAGTTTTTCATGGAATTTAATAAGAAATATACCCTCCAAATGTGACAGGTTCCCTTAATGTTTAAATACTATTACATTAATGAAAGGCAATAATCATCCACTAATATGCAATAATAAAGAAAGCTTGTAACTGAAGCACATTCCACTATAATTTCATTGTGGGTTACCATGTGGGTAGCATTTTATTTCGGTTTAAGAATTCTTCATAAAAGCTCTTAACACCATTCAGATACAGGGAATGAATACTTCACAATAACCATTTACAGGTTTGAAAACACATTCCCGTTCTTATTTCAAGATCTGGCTTTGAACAACAAATTTCATTTAGTATAAAATGTCAATCTCCTGTAGTTGTAGGAAAATGCCGAACAACCTTTCAATTTTTAAAAATTTTGAATAATCAGAGATATCTAAGAAAATGAGATCTGCATCATTCATATACGCGCTGTTTAAACTTATACTATACGAGAATAAAGTTAAATAAAACCATTTGCAGTCATTTGTGAGATAATTTCGAAAATGTTGAGTTTTCCTGTAGAGTACCCTCAAGAAAATATTCGTATCAAACTCCCAGCGCCCTGAGTTTGTCGTTCTCGAGCGGAGAATATCAGTTTTGGAGAAAACAGTCTGCACGATGTAGGCGCTAGCGTTCAACATGGACGGACGGACAAACACACAGTCGCTTTGATGTCAGTCCATTTGACTCAATAAAGAATGGAATAATATACAAATTTATAAATGGAGCTTTAAGATACATTTGAGATTCTGAGACGGAAATATAAAAGTATTCTTAATAGAAATAATCACTGTTCAATTTGGATGTTTGGATGTTGTTAAAAGACTCCGGTAGAACATCACTTAAATGGAAAATTCTCTTTTTTAAGTGATTTGGATAAATACAGGTGGACTCACGACTGAAATGTAATGCCAAGAGCCTGAAAAAGCACCCATATCCACATTTTGTTATCATTACCTACTGTCACGCTCACTCGGTGCCTTAAGGCCGGTTACAGGACAGGAACGTCCAGGCATATAGATCCTCAGGGAAGTCAAGAGGTCTTGGCGTAGATGTGTTTTCTTCTCGTAAAAGACTGCTATTTTGGACTTAAGTGCTTTCGTAAAGCGCTCCCTAAATTACTTCAAGGTACTATTTGTTATTTCATGTGTCCTAACAAAAAAAGAACTAAAGTGTTGACAAAGCCATTTACCATCCAGAGAGGCCAGAGGCGAGGAAGTTGAGTGAGTCGAGACCGCAATTCTCCGCTGGCCGCTGCAAACACACCGCCAGAGCTGCGGCGTAACCATGGCCGCGCCTGGTCGCTAACGACTGTGACGTAGCTGATTGGAAAGGCTAATTTGCCGAATCAATGCTCCGCACGACCGCACTGGCGGGGGCGGCGGGGGCGGAGGCGGCGGCGGGGGCGGCGGGGGCGGCGGGGGCGGCGGGGCGGCGGGGGCGGCGGGGGCGGCGGGGGGCGGCGGAGCGGCGGGGGCGGCGGGGCGGCGGGGGCGGCGGGCGGCGGGGGCGGCGGGGGCGGCGTCGGCGGGGGCGGCGGGGGCGGCGGGGGCAGGGCGGGGCGGCGGGGGCGGCGGCGGGGCGGCGGGGCGGCGGGGCGGCGGGGGCGGAGGCGGCGCTGGTGGCTGCTCCTGACATCTTCACAACGCCCCGCCTTCTCGCCGCCCCGCCCCCGCACGCCATTGTTCACAACCGTTGTTCCTCGCGACTGCGTCAGTCTGAATGACAACAGCACTTCCATTGACATCTGTGCATCTGTATGAAGAATTAAAAGCGTCCCTTTTGACGCAGTGGGGGAGTAAATTTTATAAAGATTAATGGTGAGTGAAATGTAATTTTTGATATCTAGTATAATATTAGTTTTCGGTTCAATTTACAAATCTAATGAAAAACTTAATTTCGCTGTAATACATAATGTTGGCAGCATTGTGAGAAAACATTCGTGTTTGTAAAGCTGCGAAATTAGGTTCGTAATTAATACGAGATATCGGATCAAACAGATGGAGGAAAATCGAAGTTTTGTAAATTTAGTAGGTCTTATTTCCTGTATACACTCATTACAGATTTATATGTACACAATGTAGTTTGAATGTTTTAAACATGTTTGTTTTCGGAGACATTCTAACGATCATTTTGGATTTATAAAATGAGCGTTAACACTACTTTCCTGCAACCTCAGCAACACAGAGCCAGAGAGACAGAGACAGAGATAGAGAGACAGCGAGGGAGAGAGAGACAGACAGACAGACAGACAGACAGAGACAGCGAGAGAGGATGAGAGAGAGAGAGAGAGAGAGAGACAGACAGACAGACAGACAGACAGACAGACAGCGACAGAGAGCGAAAGAGAGAATCTAAATTACGTAGAGTATTTATTATTTCATGTGTTCCAACAAAATAACTAACGCGTTGGCAAAGAAATTTACCATTCAGAGTTTACCAGGAACGCTTGTTTACATACTGAAGATTTTAATTGTATTTGAGAAAGAGATTTTAAAAAAAATGACGTCTGTTTTAAGAAAAGCAATGTTACAAATTGCCATTATTTCCCACAAAATTACGATAAAACTGTCATAGTTTTTAAAAAATAGCATATACTTGTATACTATTTATTTTCTATATACATTGCTAATTATATTTGTATATTTCATACATTGCTAAGTTACAAAATACATACGAATCAGGCGGTAACACACCGTATACAAAAACTACATTTCTTTTCCCATGATCCTGAGTTGATTATTAGATTTCGCAAGACTCATTACAACTTGCCCCTAACTTGAAACCCCAAGAATAAACTTCACAACAAATAAGGTGTAGAATATTTCCTTCGGAATATTCCTCCATCTCCAACACCAACGCATTGGGCGCAATGCGGCTAGAAAAATGACAGGCGAAGTTGTGGGTCTTCTCCTCTCCTCTCCGAAAACGGAAGACGACGGCGGCACGCGGAGAGGAGCTAGCGACAGGGGCGCGCCCTACGACAAACTTCCGCACTCGCGGGTCGCCCTGGCTCTCTTTCGGTCGCGGAGTTTGCATTTACATGTAACGAGAATTTATGCAACAACTTTTCCTTTTTTTAAAAAAAAGTGTGCATGATAAATTAGTTTTTAAAATAATCTAATTTTGTAGATAATATTTCATTGAAGATATTGCTTTCAATAATATTGAACTTTTCTATGATAATTTTTCGTAATTTTCGAATTTTGCCAAAAACTAGACCTGCAACACTTTTAAGTATCTTCTATTCGAGGAAGTAATTTAAAAACTGAAGTCTGTTTTGAGATAATAATTGTTTAGAAATTGCCATATATTTTACGTCAAATTATGCTAAAACAGCTCATAGTTTTGGAAATATTCTCTCTCTCTCTCTCTCTCTCTCTCTCTCTCTCTCTCTCTCTCTCTCTGTCTCTCTCTCTCTGTCTGTCTCTCTCTTTCTCTCGCTGTCTCCGTCTGTCTCTCTATCTCTGTCTCTGTCTCTCTGTCTCTGTGTTGCTCTCCAAGTTTAGTGAATTGAAGAGGTTGCAGGAAAGTAGTGTTAACGCTCATTTTATAAATCCAAAATGATCGTTAGAATATCTCCGAAAACAAACATGTTTAAAACATTCAAACTACATTGTGTACATATAAATCTGTAATGAGTGTCTACAGAAAATAAGACCTACTAAATTTACAAAACTTCGATTTTTCTCCATCTGTTTGATCCGATATCTCGAATTAATAACGAACCTAATTTCGCAGCTTCACAAACAATAATGTTTTCTCACAATGCTGCCAACATTATGTATTACAGCGAAATTAAGTTTTTCATTAGATTTGTAAATTGAACCGAAAACGAATATTATACTAGATATCAAAAATTACATTTCACTCACCATTAATCTTTATAAAATTTACACCACCACTGCGTCGAAAGGGACGCTTTATCATTTAATATGATAAAGCGTCCCTATAAAGATTTATCAGTTAATATGAAATTATGTATACTACATTGTTGAGATGCAAAATACATACAACTCAGGCGCTCACACAATACATTTCTTTTCCCAGTATTCTGAGGTCATTATCAGATTCGGCACGACTCATTATAACTTGCCCCTAACTTGAAACCCCAGGAAAAAAACTTCGAAACAAATAAGGTGTGAAATATTGCATTCGGGACATGCCTTCATTTTCCGACCCAACACAGTGGTTCTCATTGCGGTTAGAAAAATGACGGGCGAAGTCGTGGGTCGACCCACCTCCGCTCGGGAAACGGACGACGCCTACGACGGCATGCGGCGAGGGGCTAGCGACTGGGGCGCGCCCTACAAGCAACTTCCGCACTCGCGGGTCGCCTTGGCTCTCTTTCGGGCGCGGGGTTCGCATTTACATGTAAACTAGGTGGTGGGCGTCCTCGGCTTGTTTACAAGTTGCACCTCCCGCCCGCAAGTTTCGAAATAATATCGCAACACAAAGAACGGCGCTGGCCGTTGCGCCTTTGTTCGCGCCGCTCGCCTCCAGCCTCCTCCCCCCTCCCCGGCCCCTCTTGTCCAACTCTCGCCAGACCTTCGCCGCTCCCTTCAGTTCGGAGGTATTGGAGATGTCTTGTTGTTCCCGTAGTGCTCGACTTCGTGGGTGACGTCCCACCTGCATCCTGTTGCTCGAAAGTCTAACTCCTGGCTGTGTTATAATCGCAACTGTCACATAGCCGAGTGATATAGCTGTGACTTCAACTTTGAGCTGGAGTTCAAAGTTCAAACCTCGTGTGCTATAAAGGGAGAACATGCTTGCTATTGTAGATCAGAAAAGAAAATTACATCACATAAAATCATTAGTACCTAAGTTCTTATTCCGCCAGACTTAAGTTAATGTCAGGTAGAAGTAGTTGAAGTTCCCCTGGCTTAAACAATGCACTATCTGTGTCTTATCTGGGCGCTCTATTCTTCAGCGGTAGCGCTTCTGCATCCCGTTGCCAATATATATATATATATATATATATATATATATATATATATATATATATATATATATATATATAAACTCTTCTTGTTTTATTAAGGTTTGTTTTTCTTGTCTCTAAACCTTTTTTCTTCACACTTCGCCATCAGAAAGATTCCCAAATCCGAGGCTATATGTGGTTCCATGAGCAGTGAGTGGTGTGTTTTACGGTGGGTAGATTGCTTGTCTGGCCCACTAACCCTCCTCCTTTCTCCAGGCTTGGGACAAGCAAGGGCATCTGCTTGGCTACTCGATTCACCAAGGATTTCTCCCCAGGCGGAGTTTATCTTAACTCGTGGTTGTCTTGTAGACTGAATATACGTGTCATGCTAGAATATTGTTATTTTTTAATGATTTGTGTTGGTGGTGAGCTATATAGCAGAATGACATAGTGATAACAAAACCTCTCAACTATTGTTCACGATTCAAATCTCGTATGCTTTACAGAAAACCCTTGGGTTAATAAAGAAACACGCAAACCACACTTACAAAATCATTTGTGGACTAGTTCTAAGTTCTTATTCCCACAAATGGCAAGTAGTTGAAGTTCTCTTAAGGAATGCACCAAGTAGACCTTAGTCCTCCTGTGCAGGTAAGCAAGAATTTCACTTCGTCAACGCTATCTGTATCTTGTTTTCAAAGTGTCGAACTCGTGAGTGTATTGTATATTCGGATTAAGCGTAAAGTTAATGAGTCATCCTTCCTTACTTTTCATTCACCACATTCTAAGATCATATTCACTCAGATTCACAAACAAACGAATTATAACTCAAAAAAGTTTTAATAACTGTGAATATCTCTTTATCTCAACACCCTGTTTATCACAACACCGAAAATAGTGAAATATGCGGCGGCGGCAATTGTTTTAACATGGGAGTTAACTGTTCGAATATGAAATGAAGATTGCATATTTTCGATTTGCAATTTATTTGTGGAAGGCAATGAATAACGTCAATCATAAATTCACGATACTAATTATCAATTCCGTGAATTTTACCCCAGAAAGAAAATGTATTGCATATGAATAGAATGAATAAATAATGAATTTTTGGAACAATGAAGAATAATTTTTGACTTCACATTATATAATTTCTACAAACCTTTTTCAAAGTTCTCTTGAGTGTGGTAAATAAAATTTGCAGAAAAAAGTTTTTTATTTTAACCTGAAGTAAATAACCGCATGTTTATGAAGAAAGTTTTCTGTACTAAGTCAATTAGTGGTAACATTTTTATACTTATCTACGGGGATAATTTTAATCCCTATTACCCCAAAAATATTTTTTTTTTCTTAATATAATACATCACACAGATAATTTGTCACAATATTCTCAAGATAGACTCGATTTTTATATTTCTTCACTTATAAATAATTTACTATTTCTTCAAAAGTGCTCTTTCAACAATTCTCAAAAATAGAAATTTGACAGTGAAGAGTAATGGATTTCGCCAATATTTACAGCACGTTAGTATTAAAGTTATGAACTTAAGTTCAATATCAAAGCAGTATTATTTTTATACGGGTTTAAAATATAATAAAGAAATCAATGTTGACTAATAAAAACAAAGCCGTCTGCAAAATATTCATTTCAATTTTTCAGTGTCATTAACAATCAAAAGAGAAATTACATTATATCACGTTTGGTACGACAGTATTGGTACGACTGAAATATTAGTTAATATTTCGCAGTATTTTTAATAAAATATTATAAAACTTAAGCCGTATTAATGAAATGATTTTGAGGTTGCATGTTTACTCAAATCTTTGAATTGTTTGCGAATTCTTGAGATACTTCTAATGGTTCTAAAAGATGCACTGGCTTCATTTTGAAATAGCTTTTTTTTAGAAGGCAATACACTCGAACTTTTAAAAGGAATAAGCAACAGTATCCACGGACTGTATGGGCGTTGTGCTCATTCCATGACCTTAAGTAAATAACGTCATATCCATAACCTCAATTCAATACGAGAAGGTAGGGTTAATGCGAACTACAGTGGACAGTGATTTTTCGTAAATAAAAATGGTGAGTTTTAAGAGCTTTACAACATATAGATAAAATTAATTTATTACTGGATGAATTGTGTATATATAGAAATCACAATAAAAAACGAAAACAATTTTGTTTATAAGAATGAATTCTCATGCATATACGACTATGAGTAATTCCCAATCATTGTTTCATATTCAGCCAAGTATAATCGATAAATGTAGTGATGTAAATAAGTATTTCAAAAAATATATGCAAATAATATTAATTGAGTTCATTATATTTTTACAATAGTTCCCAATAATACAAGGTTCTTCAAAGAAACATCTCAAACTTTGGGGATATTGCCTTAATATGATATTCGCACATTACTTAAAATCGTATATTTTCATCTAAAAGTATTGTCCAAATTTATGGACGGTTGCACTTAGAACTAACCTTGCTACTAGACTTTTAAATTTGTTTCATTTTTGGCATGAATCTTATCAATTATTTTTATGAAATAAATCAATATGTGAAATTAATTTGAAAATACATTTCTTTCAATTTGTAGAATCAATATTTTTGCCCTTATGTCACAGCTTTATCTTAGAAGTTTAATAACAGAGACATCTGATTAAAAGTTGAATAATCATTTACAGAATTCAGAAGTAATTTTGATTCATACTTTCAATGGATTCGTATGATCTTATAAACCTTTTCTAATACATCCACGGATAATCTAAACAAAATTCCGACAACTCATAATTCACTTTGTTAGCTCGTGGAAACTTATTGTAAAATACACATTAATTTATCATTGATAATGCGTTTTTATCAACGGGAACAAACTGAAATGGGCAAACCCGGAGAGATTAAAGAATACAAATTGTCTGATTAACATATACCCAGAATTGCATTGATTTCTGACTTTAGAGTGGTAATATTGCCTACGACGCCGCTCCTATCCGTTTTTGCAATGTAGGATTTATTAACAACTACATTGGGGGCCATGTACAAACTAAATAAAAAAAGGTATTTTAGCAAATAGAGCTACAGATTATTCGCATTCATAAAAAGTTGCAGTTATATCTGAGAGAGGCATTGCGGGAATTGACGTGAGTCTACCTACTGCGGGCACTCCTCGGAGATAAAACGTTTTCTTCAGAAGTAGTACAGCGCTTTTGCAAGAAAAGCATAGATTCCGGATGTTTATATTCATCAGATTTTTTTTTATTTCTGTGTAAGGAATTCTCGTCCATTGATGTTTCTTCATCAAAATAATCCTTCTTTACATCATAGTTGCACATCACTGTCTCCTTTTCAGGAGGATAGTCATGAGGGCGGTGGAGATAAGCCGTGCAAACGAGACTACGAGGACAAGTGGTCTCCCAGCGATGAAGCTGGTAGTCGATCCCCAGGTCCCACACGAAGGTCCTCCGGCAGTGGAGATGGATCTAAAGATCGTGATACAGGTTGTTATTGTTGTTGTTGTTGTTGTTGTTGTTCTTCTTCTTCTTCTTCTTCTTCTTATTATTATTATTATTATTATTATTATTATTAATTATTACTATTTATTATTATTACTATTATTATTATTACTATTATTATAATTATTACTAGTTCCATATGACACCCGATGACGAAATCAATTGAAATCTCTTTTGGCCGAGGGATACCAATTTCAGAGATTGATTTTCCTGTGTGTACTGTCTATGGTGGGTAATGGAATAGGAAATTTTAGTCGCGGTCTCAGATTCTACTGACACCCAACACTCACCGTGCTGGATACTCTGATTCTCATGACATTTTCCCAGCTGGTAGAACACCATGAAAAACACACATATCCAAATTTTGAAGTCATATGGAGTGATAAAAGTAGTGCTCTGAGGCGATTTGCATGGAGACCTTTAGTAACCTTCAGGCCTCCCGCAGCGGTTAATCCGTTGCATTGGTAGAGCCCGGAACGTCACGCGTTGTCTATCGACCGGTGTCAGATTTCTCGCGAGTTCGTTCTTCCATGGCTGATGGGACAGGCCACATCGGTCGGTCTCCTTTTAGTTTGAACTACATCCTGATACGCGTTCTTTATAATTCTACCGAAGTCAGTTGTAAGGATATCGTAAATCAATGCTATTATTAAGGAAACTGGAAAAGAAACTTATATACAGTGCACTCGATGACATTCTTTGTTACATTCTATGTTTTGACATTTTGAATTAGACCCCATTATTGTAAAAATTTGGTTTCTAACCGAAATGTAAAATGTAAATATTTATTTATTTATCGTATATTGAGGTAACATTTTCAGGGACCTATATATTTGTAATAATCGTATTTGGATTATTTAAGCATGCGTTCGATCTTTTAATCTGACCGATCTTCCCATGTAAATACTGGTTTTTGTCACGCCACCTGCCTTCCGAGGTAATCGATACCCTGCTGACAGATAGGCTGATAGAGGCGGCGCGGCTCACACATTCGGCGGTGTAAAGGCGGCTCCACACATTCGTTATTCGGCGAACACCGAGCAACCGCTCGCCGAATCCCGAGTTGTGTGGATCAGTTGCTCGCTATTTGCTGAGTGACGAACATTCGGGGTTCACCCTATCCACCGTGTGTCGGTCTTTTGGACACATCAAAGTGAACGAACATTCGCCGAACACATCAGCTGTTCGGGATTGGGCGAGCGCTAGCTCGCTGCTCGGCGAATACCGCATGTGTGGAGCCGTCTTAACGGCCGCAGGACCGGAGGCGCGTGGCGATTTCCGCGCTGTGACAAGCAGTAAGGTCATGAAAGGTCTTAATACTAAATGTCGCAAAAAGTTCAACTTGCAATGGTTCACAACACTTAAAAACTTGAATGTACGAGTTCTAAAGGTGCTGAACAAGCTGATAAATTTTGCTATGAACTCGAGAATCCAGTACGGTGAGTGTTGCGTATTAGGAGCTCCTGCCCGAACTCTGTTGCGTTTACTTCGCCGAGGTGAATCTTGTCGAGAATATCAAAGATGTAGGATTATTTTAAGTGCTTCAATGGTACCTCTTCATTTCGCGACTTAAAATTCCGCCAACCTCGATCAGTTTAGAATCAAAGCTCTTAAAGTTCCACTGAGCTATCGGCACCAGCGTGATGAACGTACAGCGTCCTTTTCGCTATTGGATGAGAAAGTTTACTCAACATACGTGGAGACATTTTTGAGAAAGAAATGAAAATGGTGTTGATGCTTCGGGTAAAGAACCCCCCAGAATCAAAATATCCATTTGAAATTCAGTGGGCGTAAAGTTCCTATAAATTGATCGAGGAATATCAATTTTGAAGAATATCTCCTGAGCGCTTGTGGCATTAGCATTGACCACTGTCGGACGGAGAGACAGACGGAAAGACAGACGGACAGAAGAACAGACGGACGGACGGATGGACGGACGGACGGACGGATGGACAGATGTTTTGCAGTTAAGTGATACTATTTCGGCATAAAGGACCCACAAAACCTAGATTGTGACCACACCACTTGTTAGAGGAAGTAATTTACTTTATATAGGAATATCCACTTTTCGTTACCAGAGCTCGAGAATAAGAGTTTTCCTGTCGAAAATTCTCCATATTAATATCCTTAAGCCTAAATGAAGCCTCTGAGCAAACTTCAAATTACCTGTTTCGTCGCCCAAGTAATACCTTCTTGAAAGGAGCGTAACGAAATTTGCGTGGTTATGCGGAAGAGCAGGCCTCATGGCCTGAGTCTCGTCACGGAAAATAAGGCATTCATTCATTCCTTCATTCATTCATGTTCTCCGCGATTACAATACTTTCTCTTCTTACGAAGTAAGGGAGGGAAAGTAAAACGAAAGCTGCGGTGTTCCGCAGGGCCAGAGGCCGACGCGGACGAAGTGACGCTGGTCCTCCTGCACATTCCGCGGGGTCGCCGCCTGCAGCTGTTGGGCGGGCCCTTCCTCCTGCGCGCGACCCTCAGCACGGAGTCCCTGTCCTCCAAGCCCTTCCCCCCGGAGGTCGCTCTGGAGATCGACATGGTGTACGAGTGGGAGGTGCTGGGTGGATGGGACCAGCTGGAGGATTGCAGTATCCTACTCGAGGCTGTATCCTGCAGCGCGGGAGCCACTGTCGCTACGCAGGTGATTTGCTACGGCAGACTACGTTCGATTGCTAATTCCTGTATTTTCAGAAGTTTTTAGGAACTTTTGCTTAGGCGTTCTTTTCATTGTCTTCGCCTTCCTTTGATGCGTTTAAATACTCGCATTTCGTTCCACCTGTTCAAACTACGATACGCCTGTTCCTTCCTTACAACATTTAGCAGTGTCACCCCATTAAAACCCGTAAGTTGTCCACAGATGCGTGTTTTCGATATCTACATACTATTCTATACGAAGCAGCCCATGGGCCTCTTCATGATAGACCGGTAATTATCCGCTAGATGACCTATAGTCATGCCTGGAACGCATCTTATGTCGCCAATTCCACCCTACTACACGCCTGAGAACAGGTACTCGCGCATGGCCTGTGATTATATCACCACCCAGCATACAAAATAGCAACGTAAATGGAGCAAATAGAAATGAAAAAAACGATATACAATAATATATTCGAAATTAAATTCTGAGCAACTAAGCAGTGACAAGTCCAATATGAAAGTCAGATCATTGCAGAGTGCAAAAAGAAGCAAATTACACGAGACGATATAGATACTTTATTGCTCTAACTACGAAGTTTTGGGCGTTAACTGTATTGTTTTATAATAATTGACAGACAATAATTAATTAATATATTTTAAAATAAAATATCCGGGATGTAGGAAATATCAACCACACTAGTAGGCTATATAAGTTTCCTTTGCAGAAAATTCAGTCATACACGTGTTTCGGGAAATTTTCTCCATCATCAGTGGCTCTACAATATATAATTAAATTCACACATTAACTTATAAATAGCTATATCTTACAAGGAAATACATAATCTACTTGAATATGAAATTACTTAATTAGAGTACTTACCCAAGTAACATGGATTAAACACGTTAATTAACCATGGTGAACTGTCCTAGCATGGTGCCATTTTCTGCTGCGTACGATATTTGTGACACCCACCCAGACAGACATGATCATACCTTTTAATTCAAACCATTGCTATCAAAATAAATTTGCAGTTTTCCATGAAAAAAATTGTTTTATAAAATATCTAGCCACGTGAAATAGGCATCAACCCTTCAATGGAAACGCTCAAAATTGGAACGCAAGAGGTCGCATGGATTACATTTGTAATCCATTTTCTTTCAAAAATCTTATAAATATTTTACGAACAACAAACTTTTATTTCAAATATACATGGGTACTGGTATCTAAAACACCGACTAATTACAAAATTCTATTAAATTTATTAGAACGTTGATATATTGCAAATTCTATGAAGTGCATACAAATTACATGTATTATGTCATTAAATAAATATACGTCGAATTTTGTTTGTGAAAAGTCTTGAGCTCTATATGTTTTGTGCACTTGATAAACTTTCATTACAATTATTAAAAGAAGCACTCAGAGACAGAACTGTTTAAACATTTGGAGACTGTCTTCTGAACGTGTTTCAAAGTCAACAACAGATCTCACACTTTATTCTTAATGTGTTTTGAGCACACCCTCTGGATACAATCTACGCAGTACTGTCGAGTGCTCTTGTTTCGTTGAAGTCCAAAGAGATAACAAAGTCCCACGTTGCCCTTTGGTGACTACGCGGATCCCTCCGACCCCTCTGCCCAGCAAAAGGCTCCCGCGTGTTCTTATTGCTGTCAGCACATTTTCTCTCACCTTAGCTGCATATGTCCCGTCAACTTCGGTGCGGACCAACCACCGTTTGCTTTACACCGGCCTCTCCCCCCCGACTTAACCACGAACATGCAGCACCTAAGCAAGTGTTTATTTGAAGATTCGAATCGACGCAAGTCATATGTACACCTTAGTGATCACGGTTAAATCGACATCAGGTATTCAGGAATGAAAAACTTGCTTTTATGTTTTGGTTGGTTGGTTCGTTGGTTAGTTAGTGATTCCGGGCGCGTGAACAGTTTAGGTCATTAGTCCCGCAAGTGTAATGCATGTTTTTTTTCTTCGGAAGATGGCGGTGATCTTCCCCCGCTGGATGGTGAGATCCGCAGCCGACCTACCATCGAGTAGCGGGGTTTCCCCCTAACTAGAATCTCCCACCAGCGGGGCACCGCCCCAGACGGGACAAGCACTAAGTTCCCGAACGGTCTCCCGGAATATGTGGTAGTGTACTGCATGTTAGTGTAAGAGAGTGTGTGTGAGGGGAGAAGATAGGACGAGGAAGAGAAAGAAAAGATCGCGCACAATCGGTGGCCCGTTTGCTAGGGTACTTCTCCGGTATTCTCCAGGTGTTGATCGGAGAAACCACGAAAAACTACCGATCAGAGTAGCCGACCGCTAGAATTCTCCTCCAGACAGCGACTGAATTCGACCTAGTTTAAAAGCCAGTGCCGAAAATCCTGCCGCCGTCTGGACTCGAACCTAGGACCTCCCGGTCAGAGGCGCTGCAGTGACATCAATTGATGCACTGATCAACCGCTCTCGGTCTAATATGTTTCGTTTAGGATGTTTCCATCTCTTGAAGAAATAAAATTCGGAAATTATATTAGACAATGTCTAGCCACAATGAAAAAGGTCTGAGATCCCCAATTGGGGACCATGGCAGTCAATGGGTTCCGCTGTATGCGCAGTCGCTGGCTCTACGCGACGCATGCTGCGCGGGGGGCGAGCCGCCGGCGCAGAAGCCGCGTTGGCTGTTCCTCCAGCTGGGCAGCGACTGTGGAGCCGCCGGGATGCCGAGCGACGAGCAGGATCTGCCTGCGCTGTTGGTGGACCTGAGCGTGCAGCCGCTGCAGCCCCCGCCTCCTGCAGGCACCCGCTCACCCGCCTCCGCGCGCAAGGCCTCCTCCGAATCGCCTTCCTCCCACTCCTCTTCCTCCTCCTCCGCCAGGCGCCGTGGCGGCGGGCCCAGCGTAAGACTCTCAATGCAAAAATACGGTGCTCGGATTGATGGTTTGATTAGCGATTTTGAACGAAATTTCTAAGGTCATTAGTCCCATAGAAGAAGTTTTTTTTATCGCGGGAGGTGGCGGTGATCTTCCACCTCTGAATGGTGAGACCCCTGTGCCAGCCTCACGAGGTTTCCCCAAGTCCATCTCCCAGGAAGAGGAAGGAAAGATCGCGCACGTTCTGGCGTTCAGAGTAGCCGGCTAGAACTCTCGTTCAGACAGCGGCTGAATTCGACCTATGTGTCTAGCTAGTTGTCGAAAATTTTGCCATCGTCGGGACACAAACCTGGGACCTCCCGGTCAGAGCCATTTCAGTGACATCAATTGATGTTCTGAACAACCTTAGCCGATGCGGTGTTCGGCGAATAAAGTTGGACTGGATTTACATTTTGGTGTTCCAGAAGACACACTGCGTGCGCGCCCGTAAGCTGAAAGTCCGGAATCTTTCGTCAGAAAGAACGGTGTAAATTTGGTCTTAGTCGCTAATTTAGGTCCGTAGGATATCTCAGTATAAATGTTACAATTTTCTAAAGGATACAAGGGTGTACGAGATTACTTTTTTTACATAAACATGCTACGTGAAATTTGATATGACGAAGTTACACATATAACATTTGCCCCTGATTACCAGGGCACCTGATTACCAGGTACACATTATACGCTGGTGTGTGGCAGGTCAGGTTCTGACTCAAGGAAAGTTTTTCTATCTGCTCAAGACTCACGTATCATGATTGCTTATCGATTACTCCCAAATGCGACATATTTAACTTATTGTAAGATATTTCATACCAAATTTAGTATAAAATTTGATAATTTTTGATGATACATTCTGAGACAGTCTGAGTTTTATGACATCTGAGTTTTGTGGACAGATGCATGAAATACGAAATTAAAATCACACCAATTAGATTAACCCGTACAATTATTTTTTTAAATATATGTTTTGCAAATGAAAACAGCTTTCTACTAGAACACAATATAGAACGTTTCTGACTAGGCTTGCATACTTAGAGTGGGTTACCTTTGAAACACTTTACTATATTATATGGTCTTTAATTGTGATCAAATAAAATTTAGTGAATATGAAGTTGTTTTTTTTTATCTAGGGCATTTATCCAGCCGACAGCCGGTTACCCTTTACGCCCCGATGGGACGCATATTCGACCATACACTAGACACCAACACACTTGCGGGCTCCTCTGATCTGCGGTCAGCAGAACGCGAGACCCTCCGCTACAACACATACATACAAAGTCAAGGGAGAAACAGCCAGGCCCAAGGCGGGACTCGAACCCGTGACCCTTGGGACCGAAGCGCTGAGTCGGTACTCGCTCTTAGCCACCTCGGCCATCCAGGTCGGCATATGAAGTTATTACTTTACGAGCGCGCTGTCCAAATTGTATTATTGTTGAATTACATTATTATGTTGTACCACAATTACATAATAATAATTAGAAGAAAAATAATATAAAAATTTATATAAGGAATGCGTACCGAGTACGCCTGCAAACACGTCCCCACCTCCTTCCAGGGCGACCAGGCGGAGGAGCCGTCCACGGCCTCCTCGGCCACGACTGCGACGCCCGGGCCGGGTTTGGCGTGCGCTCGACCCGTCACCACCTCGCCGCCTCAGCCCGCGGTGGCGGCGGCGGCGGGAGGCGATTGGCTGGACGCGCAGGGGAGCGGCGGGGACGGTGGCGGCGGAGAAGCACGCGTGATCCTGCAGCTGGTGCGCGCGCGTGCGCTCTCCGCCGCCGGCCCCGCCGCCTTCTGCATCCGCGCCACGCTGCTGGGCCAGGCGCGCCGCACGCGTGTCTTCCAGCCGGCGCCCTTGCTCAAGATCGCCTGCCAGCTCGAGTGGCGCAGCGCGCAGCCCTGGAGCGCGCTGTCCAAAACCAGTATCTTGGTCGAGCTGGTGGAGGCCAAGGGAGGCAGGCAGATTGCCCATCAGGTTCGTTAAGGGCAGTTTGTGGAGCGCGCTGTCCAAGGTCAGCATCATGCTCGAGTTGGTGGAGCCCAAGGGAGGCAGGCAAATTGCCCATCAGGTTCGTTAAGGGCAGTTTGTGGAGTGCGCTGCTCAAGGCCAGCATCTTCCTCGAGCTGGTGGAGGTCAAAGAAGGTAGACAGATTGCCCATCAGGTTTGTTAAGGCCAGTTTGTGGAGCGCGCTGCTCAAGGCCAGCATCATGCTCGAGCTGGTGGAGGTCAAAGGAGGTAGGCAGATTGCCCATCAGGTTCGTTAAGGGCAGTTTGTGGAGCGCGCTGTCCAAGGTCAGCATCATGCTCGAGCTGCTGGAGCCCAAGGGAGGCAGGCAGATTGCCCATCAGATTCGTTAAGGGCAGTTTGTGGAGCGCGCTGTCCAAGGTCAGCATCATGCTCGAGCTGGTGGAGCCCAAGGGAGGCAGGCAGATTGCCCATCAGGTTCGTTAAGGGCAGTTTGTGGAGTGCGCTGCTCAAGGCCAGCATCATCCTCGAGCTGGTGGAGGTCAAAGGAGGTAGGCAGATTGCCCATCAGGTTCGTTAAGGGCAGTTTGTGGAGCGCGCTGTCCAAGGTCAGCATCATGCTCGAGCTGGTGGAGCCCAAGGAGGCAGGCAGATTGCCCATCAGGTTCGTTAAGGGCAGTTTGTGGAGTGCGCTGCTCAAGGCCAGCATCATCCTCTAGCTGGTGGAGGTCAAAGGAGGTAGGCAGATTGCCCATCAGGTTCGTTAAGGGCAGTTTGTGGAGCGCGCTGTCCAAGGTCAGCATCATCGAGCTGGTGGAGCCGGAGCAGATTGCCCATCAGGTTCGTTAAGGGCAGTTTGTGGAGCGCGCTGTCCAAGGTCAGCATCATGCTCGAGCTGCTGGAGCCCAAGGGAGGCAGGCAGATTGCCCATCAGGTTCGTTAAGGGCAGTTTGTGGAGTGCGCTGCTCAAGGCCAGCATCATCCTCGAGCTGGTGGAGGTCAAAGGAGGTAGGCAGATTGCCCATCAGGTTCGTTAAGGGCAGTTTGTGGAGCGCGCTGTCCAAGGTCAGCATCATGCTCGAGATGGTGGAGCCCAAGGGAGGCAGGCAGATTGCCCATCAGGTTCGTTAAGGGCAGTTTGTGGAGCGCGCTGTCCAAGGTCAGCATCATGCAGGCCCATCAGGTTCGTTAAGGGCAGTTTGTGGAGCGCGCTGTCAAGGTCAAAGGTGGAGAGGCAGATTGCCCATCAGGTTCGTTAAGGGCAGTTTGTGGAGCGCGCTGTCCAAGGTCAGCATCATGCTCGAGCTGGTGGAGGTCAAAGGAGGTAGGCAGATTGCCCATCAGGTTCGTTAAGGGCAGTTTGTGGAGCGCGCTGTCCAAGGTCAGCATCATGCTCGAGCTGCTGGAGCCCAAGGGAGGCAGGCAGATTGCCCATCAGGTTCGTTAAGGGCAGTTTGTGGAGTGCGCTGCTCAAGGCCAGCATCATCCTCGAGCTGGTGGAGGTCAAAGTAGGTAGGCAGATTGCCCATCAGGTTCGTTAAGGGCAGTTTGTGGAGCGCGCTGTCCAAGGTCAGCATCATGCTCGAGCTGGTGGAGCCCAAGGGAGGCAGGCAGATTGCCCATCAGGTTCGTTAAGGGCAGTTTGTGGAGCGCGCTGTCCAAGGTCAGCATCATGCTCGAGCTGGTGGAGCCCTAAGGAGGCAGGCAATTGCCCATCAGGTTCGTTAAGGGCAGTTTGTGGAGCGCGCTGTCCAAGGTCAGCATCATGCTCGAGCTGCTGGAGCCCAAGGGAGGCAGGCAGATTGCCCATCAGGTTCGTTAAGGGCAGTTTGTGGAGTGCGCTGCTCAAGGCCAGCATCATCCTCGAGCTGGTGGAGGTCAAAGTAGGTAGGCAGATTGCCCATCAGGTTCGTTAAGGGCAGTTTGTGGAGCGCGCTGTCCAAGGTCAGCATCATGCTCGAGCTGGTGGAGCCCAAGGGAGGCAGGCAGATTGCCCATCAGGTTCGTTAAGGGCAGTTTGTGGAGCGCGCTGTCCAAGGTCAGCATCATGCTCGAGCTGGTGGAGCCCTAAGGAGGCAGGCAATTGCCCATCAGGTTCGTTAAGGGCAGTTTGTGGAGCGCGCTGTCCAAGGTCAGCATCATGCTCGAGCTGCTGGAGCCCAAGGGAGGGAGGCAGATTGCCCATCAGGTTCGTTAAGGGCAGTTTGTGGAGTGCGCTGCTCAAGGCCAGCATCATCCTCGAGCTGGTGGAGGTCAAAGTAGGTAGGCAGATTGCCCATCAGGTTCGTTAAGGGCAGTTTGTGGAGCGCGCTGTCCAAGGTCAGCATCATGCTCGAGCTGGTGGAGCCCAAGGGAGGCAGGCAGATTGCCCATCAGGTTCGTTAAGGGCAGTTTGTGGAGTGCGCTGCTGAAGGCCAGCATCATGCTCGAGCTCGTGGAGGTCAAAGGAGGCAGGCAGATTGCCCATCAGGTTCGTTAAGGGCAGTTTGTGGAGTGCGCTGCTCAAGGCCAGCATCATGCTCGAGCTGGTGGAGGTCAAAGGAGGTAGGCATATCACCCATGTTGGTTGGAGGGCGTTAATTTATGGAGTGCGCTGTCCTGCTCGAGCTGGTGGAGGCTAAGGGAGCAGATCGCCCATCGGATGGGTTGGGAGGCATTATTTTGTGGAGCGCGCTCTCCAGGGCCGACATCCTGCTCGAGCT
This sequence comes from Teleogryllus occipitalis, assembly GCA_011170035.1. Classification (NCBI taxonomy): domain Eukaryota; kingdom Metazoa; phylum Arthropoda; class Insecta; order Orthoptera; family Gryllidae; genus Teleogryllus; species Teleogryllus occipitalis. The sequence goes on from BLKR01010936.1 coordinate 23,387, forward strand.
CGTGGAGGCGAAGGGAGGCAGGCAGATTGCCCATCTGGTTGGTTGGGGCGATATTTTGTGAAGTCAAAGCCAGGCGTGAAATATTTCGTGAATGCCAAGGCGGGCAGATCACCCATCAGTTTGCTTGGGGGGCGTTAATTTATGCAGCGCGCTGTCCAAGGCCAGCATTCTACTCGAGCTGGTGGAGGTCAAGCGAGGCAGACAGATTGCTTAAAGGTTGGTTGTGGCGTTGATTTGTGAAATGTGCGAGGCGATGGATTAAAATTAAAATTTCTCTTGGCTAAAATGAAAACTAATTAGTGGACCCGGAAATACCTCTCTATTGCAATGTACGAATGTGCTCTATTACAGTTCACTCGCTACTTATCACGTGATTGTTAGTTACGTCTTGTGCTGCGCTCTGCTTATGTTTAATAGAAGAAAGACTTTCTTACCATTGTGGGTTTGTTCTATTTCCTGGGTTGAACATGACTGTGTTGTTAAAACGTTCGCCCTCAAGTTGAAACATCCATTCGCTATGGTATTGTCTTGGAGAAATTTGTTTTACTTCTACGACTTAATGTTCAATTAATAATTCCAGTCAATATTTTACAATAACAGGGGCAGGATATGCAGGGAAGATGCGCATTTTCAGGGGCGCTTGTGTTAGCATAAACGCATAAAATCAACAACGCGGGTCAATTTGCGATAGACGTACGTACATTTCCACAGTACTCAGCCTATATTCTTTGCGCAAGTGCAGGCAATAATTTACCAAAATTTTATTGCAATTGGATGTATTATAAGGAAGCGCATAAAATACGAACAATAAACAAACATTGATTTTTATGAGCTAGATTTGCAGTGCGTTTGTAAAAGTACACTTGTTGGATTCATTTACTGATCTGAAATATAATAATTCCCTTGATCTCATAAGAGCAGTTTATGCAATTAGTTTACAATGTTAAGCTTTTATGGTTATGTCTTCAAAACGAGTGACGTTAGGAGTGAGTTTTCAAATTTGTAAGAATGCAATAAAGCAACATTATGAACAAATGGAGTAGGTACTCTATTTTTTATCTAGAAGCATTCTAAATTTATAAAAAGTCAAACTTAATTCTCAGAAACCACTTCCTTGTTACTTTTCGGGTATTTGACATCTGTGTGATAAAAAGTGTTTATTTTCCGCTACCTCACCACGATTCTCTCACTCTGATTGGCTAAATGTGAAATGACGTGCCGTAAAATCTATTGCGTCATCATTTGTGCCGTAAAATGCCCGAATAAGAACGATTTCCTCCAACAGAAAAGGTCGTTTATAATGACGGCATACGAAACATAATATAAAGAATGAGATAAATTTGCGTTGACCTCATAAAATAATGCAAAGGATGAGATAAATTCGCGTTGAACTCATAAAATAATGTAAAGGATGACATAAATTCGCGTTGACCTCATAAAATAATGTAAAGGATGAGATAAATTCGCGTTGACCTCATAAAATAATGTAAAGGATGAGATAAATTCGCGTTGACCTCATAAAATAATGTAAAGGATGAGATAAATTCGCGTTGACCTCATAAAATAATGTAAAGAATGAGATAAATTCGCGTTGACCTCATAAAATAATGTAAAGGATGAGATAAATTCGCGTTGACCTCATAAAATAATGTAAAGGATGAGATAAATTCGCGTTGACCTCATAAAATAAAGTAAAGAATGAGATAAATTCGCGTTGACCTCATAAAATAATGTAAAGGATGAGATAAATTCGCGTTGACCTCATAAAATAATGTAAAGGATGAGATAAATTCGCGTTGACCTCATAAAATAATGTAAAGGATGGGATGAATTTGCGTTGATCTCATAAAAAATGTAAAGGATGAGATAAATTCGCGTTGATCTCATAAAATAATGTAAAGGATGAGGTAGATTCGCGTTGACCTCATAAAATAATGTAAAGGATGAGATAGATTCGCGTTGATCTCATAAAATAATGTAAAGGATGAGATAAATTCGCGTTGACCTCATAAAATAATGTAAAGGATGAGATAGATTCACGTTGACCACATAAAATAATGTAAAGAATGAGATAGATTCACGTTGACCACATAAAATAATGTAAAGGATGAGATAATATCGCGTTGACCTCATAAAATAATATATAGGATGAGATAAATTCGCGTTGACCTCATAAAATAATGTAAAGGATGAGATAAATTCACGTTGACCACATAGAATAATGTAAAGGATGAGATAGATTCACGTTGATCTCATAAAATAATGTAAAAGATGAGATAGATTCGCGTTGATCTCATAAAATAATGTAAAGGAACCGCGTCGTCCATTTGCAGACGCTGCCGCTGCGCCAGGAGCGCGCGTCGGCGAGCGGCGGGGCGTTTTGGCGCGACCTGGTGTGCCCGCAACTCCCGTGCGGGCGCGAGCGGCCCGCGCTGCTGCTGCAGGTGCACACCGAGATGCCCAACGCTGCCACCTCCTCGGGCGGCCAACACGCCACGTCGCCCGCCTGGCCCGTCGCCGGCTCGCCCTCGCCCGCCGGCTCTCCCGCCACGCCCGCCGGCTCGCCCGCCACGTCTCGCTCGCCCCACTCCCTGCGGGCGCCCACGCCTATCACCGTCAGCATCGCCATCAGGAGAGACCGACAGGTGAGGAACACTACGTTACAAACGACTGATAGGGTATCACGCAGTCCCCCCATACTTAAAGAAGAAATGGAACAAACCTCGGAGTTACAATGACTGCGCTTCAATGATAGATGGCAAACTGCAACACTTCACCTATTCACACACTTTCTCGCACAACTCTTTCCAACTCGCCTGCTCCCAACCCTCACCCACGCCTATCATCGACAGCAGACCGATCAGGAGAGACCGACAGGTGAGGAACACTACGTTAGAAACGACTGATAGGGAATCACGCGCTCTACATGGCAGGTGGAGTGCCTCGTTCTTAACGAAGAAAGGGAACAAACATCGGAGTTACAATTACAGCGCTTCAATGATAGATGACAAACAGCAACACTTTTACACATTGACAGACCTTCTTGCACACCTCGTCCCAACTAGACTGATCCCATCCCTCGCCCACGCCCATCACCGTCAGTATCGCCATCAGGAGAGACCGTCAAGTGAGAAACCCCACGTTAGACACGACTGATAGGGAACCACGCACTCTACATGGCAAACGGAGAGCCCCGCACTTAAAAAAGAAAGGGGACAAACGTCAGAGTTGCAATGACAGCGCTTCAAATGATAGATGACAAACCATAATACTTCACACATCGACACACCTCTTCCCAACTACCATCCTCCCATCCCTCGCCCCGACCAATCAACGTCAGCATTACCACTAGGAGAGACCGACAGGTGAGGAACCTTGCATTAGAAACGACTGATAGGTAACCACCCACTATAAATGGCAAATGGAGAGCCCCGTCCTTAACCCTTCAACGTGGTATACCGTCTACAGACGGCAATTTCCTTTCTCTTCTAAACGCGGTATGCCATCCCAGAACGGCATGGATTTTCCTTTCCATTCGCGGTAAGCCGTCTCAGGACGGAAGGGACATTTACCTGTTTCTCCTTTGATTTGCGGTATGCCGTCTACAGACGCTGATCGCTTGTCGGTGCCGTGCACAGACGCTGGCTGTGTGTTACGGCGAATTTTCTGTTTCTTTCGGAGTGATTTTCTATACATATAGTTTAATATCGTGTTTCTATTTCTGTTTTTATGAAAACATTTAATTGACAGTACTTTCTCTTCTATTTACTACGCATCACATTAAATTATTGCGACTGTCAGACATACGTGGTATGCATTATTTCATTAGTTGAAAATATTTGTTGATACAAGTGTGTATGTCGTATTTATAATAAATTGTCATTATTTTATTCGTCATAATTTTATTGATAATATTATTATTGATACTATTATTATCAAATTGTAATTATTAACATTATTATTATTATTGTTATTATTATTATTATTATTATTATTATTATTATTATTATTATTGGTGTGAAGCGATGTATTCTCAGGGTAGAGCTCGTAGAAAGAAGCACGACGCCGCCTGAGCCAAGATGCTCCCGCAGCAGGTCTCGCCGGATGCGCTCAGTTGGCTACCTGCTCCCGCAGTGCCGCTGACCGCACCTTTCACTTCAAGCAGCCTTCAAATGCTACCGCGCACACCCTCGCCTCCGCGTTGAAGGGTTAAAAAAGAAAGGGAACAAACCTCGGAGTTACAATGACAGCGCTTCAAATGATAGATGACAAACTACAACAGTTCACACATTGACAGACCTTCTCGAACACCTCACTCCAACTATCCTCCTCCCACCGCTTGGCCCGAACCATCACCGTCAGCATTGCCACTAGGAGAGCGACAGTTGAGAAACCCTGCTTTAGAAACGAATGATACGGTATCACGCACTCCAAATGGCAAATGAAAAGCTCTACTCTTGAAAAAACAGAGAATTAATTCCGCGCTTGAAATTGCGAATCTTCTTGCCCCGGCCGGTTCGCCTCTCTCGCCCACACCCACCACCCTCGCCTTTGTCATCAGGTGAAAGCGTCAGAAACTGACGCTCAACCTGTTGAGGTACCTTGCATTAGGAATGATTAACAGGGAATCACGCATTCTAAATGGTAAGTGCAGAGCCCCGCTCTTGAAACGCTCAAGCGCCGACAATAAATCCTGCGCTTGAAATTTCAAACTTTCTTGCCCCCGAGGGTCGGTTCGCCTCCCTCATCCTCACTCATCACCCTGACCATCGTCATTAGACGAAAGGGACTGGTGAGTAACTTTGCATTAGAAAAAACTTCATCAAGGGAATCAAGCACTTTAAATGGCAAGTGACACATACATGCACATGAAGCGACAGCCAAAGAACCTCGGATTTGTAATGACAGCGCTTCAAATGATAGTTGTTAACCCTTGAGTAGTTGCGAGGATTGTTATTGTAATACAGTCGTATTCATTCGCGTTTTCTGCGAGAGTTGACAATTTTTTGGCAGATCATTTCATTACCTTTTGTAGAAGACCTCAGCTATCGAAATATAGCGAAATATGGCTCTAGTGATAATTGCTGCACTAGTGATAGGCGCCGAAAACAGCTTGGATTACAATGGTAATCACCACTCGCGTTTCAGTTTCTGTCCTAAGCCGACATCATGATTCTTGCTGCAATCGATGCTCTGAATGTTTACGCAAAGTATTACAGTAGAGAAAGATTGACCAAATTCCTTTTTTGGCAAAAAATTTACACGTGGCTAAAAAATCGTTACTTTTAAATGAAAAGCGTTTATGCAAGAAAAAATTGTCTACCATATTGAAAAATTATCAGATAAAACTGCTGTAAAATATCAAATATGTAACATTCATTGTTCTTGAGAATGTACGTTTAAAGATTTAACATTACCAGAATAGACACTAAATATTCCCCTTAATGTGGAGAAACAGACTTTGAAAATGTAGAAATAATTTTAAATTAAGAATTTATTCTATGATATAAATATATCAATCGAGCCGACAGAGGGAATAATTATTCTGACATTCGGGAGAATGTTGCTCAACACAAAGTATGACGTCAAAACTGAATACTTGTTTCCTTGAATTTCATTTATAATTTTGATATAAAAATGATTAACAATAGTTCCTTTGTTTCAGACATAGAATGTTATTCAATAAAACACCTATATAAACTGACTAATTTGATTGCTTTTAGTGCCAATGGGTTCTACATTAGAACTTTGTTTAAGCGATTGTTTAAATGAAACAGAACTACCACAAATAAAGACAATTACGAAGTAGGAAATTGGAGCATGCCCTTTGTAATGAATGTCTGGGTAATAGTCACGTATAAATGTAAATTAACATTCGAAGCCTGAACACGAGCTAATTAATTTCTACGTACCCATAAAACGATTGTACAAATCCCAACACGGAAAGTTAGAAATGCATGAAATCGATAGTTGCAGTTCAATTGAAAGACATGTTTTAAATTTGTAGTTGGGATTCTTAATGTATTGTTGGCTACCAATTATTTCCTATATTAATTTTCCTTGTTAAATTAAATGTCTCTAATATGATATGATTATTCCTAGATTGCATTCGTTCTTTATTTTTCATATTTACGCTTTTTATTATTGTTACATTTTATTATTATTTTTTATTATATATTTTGCTACATAATTTGTTACATGTTATGTCATTTAGGATAATTATCATATAATTATATTTATATTCACTAAAAATGATCTCAGTAGTCCCTTCGACGAGAGCTGAAAAAGATTTCCTGAAAAAAGTTTATAATCATATTTTCTTTGAGTATTATGTATCTACTTAGACCCTAGATGAAACTTTACGTTGTTTATTTTCCCGAACCCTACAAAAACTACGAGGCTAAAACAGTTTTTTCTCCGTAACTCTATCTTGCTGTTCAGTACAGGGAATACAAATTTTCAATGGAAAAAAGCATACATTTTCTGAAATTTTCACTCAATACATTTTTTCTAAATCTAACTCTCAAAGATCTACAAACCTTACAAGAAACACTATACGTACATTCAAGATTGCCACGCGGTGGTGGAACCCAGCGACCGTTGGCTTCACTTCAACTTCACTTTATTTTGAATTGCAGTTTTCATGCATTTTGTATTTTCTATTGCTGAAGTGTTACTTCTATACTTAGTGAATGGTGGTTTACACTTTAAGTGATATTAAATACTTATAATGGCGTTTACAATACTATCTTTCTGAGGAGCTGTGATAGTCCAAAATATCTAGAAGCACTAATATGTGTTTTTGTTGTTTTGAAACAACTTTGTTACGAACTTTGTTACGCGGTGGTGGGATCCAGGTGTCGTCTGCTTCACTGCAACTTTACTTTATTTTGAATTGCATTTATGATGCATTTTGTATTTTCAATTGCTGAAGTGTTACTTCTATACTTGGTGAATGGTGGCTTACACTTTTAGTGATATTAAATACTTTTTTATGACGTTGACAAGTACTACCTTTCTGCGGAGCTGTGACAGACCAAAATATTTATAAGCACCAATAATTGTTTTTGTTGTTGTTTTGAACCATAAAGGGAACCTCAGCGTCGGAGAAATCGTTGGCGAGCGAAGTCTCCAAGAAGGCAGGTGCTGCCTCGGGAGCCGACGACCCCCCCGCCCAAGTAGAGGCGGTGGACGGGGACGACCAAGACGCCACGGACGCTGAGGAAGCCCTCGCGTCGGATGTCGATGCCCCCGTCTTCGCCCGCAGCCGACGCGCGAACGAGGCCAAAGTGGACGACAGGGTGGTCCATGCCGAAGACGTGGACGGCGCTGAGGGTGGCTTGCGTCGCAGTAGACAAGAACAATACGACGACGATTTCGAGGTGGACGACGATGTCGACGGCGCGGACTACACAGGTGAGGAGAAATTGTTATGTTGTTTTAGAAACATGTAACGACCAAACTTACTCGCGTGGCTAGAGGGAGCGATGACATGAAAAAGGTTAAACTGTTCTGATTGATGTTCATTTAAAATTCATCGAAATTGCGCAGAAATTTGGCGACGTGCCAGAATTGGTGGAGTTACTGTAATCATGAGTTGATTTGAATGGAACGGAATGTACGAGGGTCGATACATTCCATAGACACAGAAGCTGTGAAAAGAGGCACAGATAATTGAGACCACATTGACGGGTGAGCAATTTAGGTTGGTTTGCGTCTTTTGGGGGTATAAAAGAGATAAATTCTTTGTAACTGACATGGTGCATACTTTAGGAGTACTCAGTTCTTTATCGGTAATAAATCTCTCTCTTCCACTGATCGGAAGCTAAAGAAATCTCAAAATTCATGGTGCTAGTGATAATACATCTTGACATGATTAGAGAAGATTTGCTATGTCCTACATATTCTTTATCGCAAACGTGAACGCCTTAGCAGCCTAGAGGAAGAAGTTCACTTGTACACCAGAAGCTGACTACGTACGATGATGTTGAATTGAATTTGCTTAATTTTACGTGGTGAGACTCAGGCCATGAGACCTGCTCTTCCGTCTGACCACGCAAATTCCGCTACGCTCCTTTCACCAACCATGGGAGAAAGAAGGTATTACTTGGGCGACGAAACAGGCGATTTGAATTTAGCTCAGAGGCGTCATTTAGGCTTGAGGATCTTTTACATGCAGTAAATCTACTAACATGGGACAGCCGGTTTTACTTCCCCTCCGAAGGAAGGCGTACGAAGGATTTTTTTCCCCTTAAAAATCCACGGCTTCGATCGGGTTCGAACCCGCAAACTTGAGTATAACAGTCCGATGCGCTAACCGTTACACCATCGCTACCGCCAAATGTTGTAGTTCAGCAGCTCTACATTGACTAGAGAATGGAATGTTTCATTAAGCTTTTCTTCAAAATTTATCATCAAATTTTAATGCCTCCTTACGACAGCGTCGAACTAGAGGAGAAATAAAACGAGGAGCTGGCAGATGGAAAAGATGGATACTTGTTGAGTAAATAACATTCCATGAAGTGATTTTTTTAACTGCACACTTTCACACATACGACAGCACCGAAACCCAGCCGACCAACAACAACGAAGTGTAGCACTGTAGGAGGGAGTTGTGCTTTAAAAAGCATTTCACAAAGTCTATCGTTAATGTTCCTATCCGATGATAGCGCGTCCCAGGAGGAAGAGGAGAAAGAGAACCTGGCTAACGACGACGATGCAGGAAGTTGCAGTGTTGCAGGACAGTGTTGCAGGAAGAAGTTGCATTTTTAGTAGCCAGAGTTTCAATAATTCTATCGTATACGTGCAAATGTGAACATTTCCAGACAAGAGCGCCAGCCACAAATAGAACGAGAAGTCGACAACCGACGACGACTGTAGAAGGTAAATGCATTCAGATGCTGTAGAAGGTAAATGCATTCTGAGTAGCCAATACTTCACAAATTCTTCCCTTTCCGCCCGATGGTGTTATTTCTTCAGACGACAGCGCGATGCCGTGGAGGACGAGGCAAACGAGGCGGTGGCGGCGCCCTGCGAGTAGTTCTACTCGGAGTTGCACTCTGAGTAGCCAACACTTCACAAACCCCAACCTTTACGCCCAAACGTGTACTTTTTTCAGACGAGAGTGCCTCCCTAGAACGAGGAACAGGAGGTGGCGGCGGCCAGCGAGGACGATGTGTAGTGGTGTAGGAGGTAGTTGCATTCCGAGTAGCCATTGCTTCACAAAGTCTACCCTAGTATTGTAGGTGGTAGTTGCGTTGTGAGTAGCCAACACTTCACAAACCGCAACCTGTACGTCCAAACGTGTACTTCCTTCAGACGACAGTGCCTCACTGGAGAATGAGGGCAATAAGGTGGCAGCAGCCAGTGAGAACCATGTGTAGTGCTGTAGAAGTGGTTGCATTCTGAGTAGCCAACACTTCACAAACCCCAACCTTTACGTCCAAACGTGTACTTCCTTCAGACGACAGTGCCTCCCTAGAACGAGGAACAGGAGGTGGCGGCGGCCAGCGAGGACCATGTGTAGTGATGTAGAGGTGGTTGCATTCTGAGTAGCCAACACTTCACAAACCCCAACCTTTACGTCCAAACGTGTACTTCCTTCAGACGACAGTGCCTCCCTAGAACGAGGAACAGGAGGTGGCGGCGGCCAGCGAGGACCATGTGTAGTGATGTAGAGGTGGTTGCATTCTGAGTAGCCAACACTTCACAAACCCCAACCTTTACGTCCAAACGTGTACTTCCTTCAGACGACAGTGCCTCCCTAGAACGAGGAACAGGAGGTGGCGGCGGCCAGCGAGGACCATGTGTAGTGATGTAGAGGTGGTTGCATTCTGAGTAGCCAACACTTCACAAACCCCAACCTTTACGTCCAAACGTGTACTTCCTTCAGACGACAGTGCCTCCCTAGAACGAGGAACAGGAGGTGGCGGCGGCCAGCGAGGACCATGTGTAGTGATGTAGAGGTGGTTGCATTCTGAGTAGCCAACACTTCACAAACCCCAACCTTTACGTCCAAACGTGTATTTCCTTCAGACGACAGTGCCTCCCTAGAACGAGGAACAGGAGGTGGCGGCGGCCA
>BLKR01010937.1:0-37500 GCA_011170035.1 Teleogryllus occipitalis
TTACCTTTCTTATCAGAACGAAACATCAGCTCTAGTAATCACCAGCTTGAACGGGTACAGGAATGAGAAGGCAACACGTATCACACAAGAATACGACACAAAGAATATAGACGTCCTAGATTATTATTTATATACACTACAAGCTCCTTTACGTGGCTCTAGCGTACACTTTGTAGAACAGCAGTAAAGTGCTTTAAGGTATGTTGTAATATGAATATTAAGACTTAGTGGAAAATATTGATTGATGATATCAAGGAATATCCAATGTTTCGTTTATGTGTTTCGTTAATGAAATACGAATATTACACTAGTATTTAGAAATCATTATGATTCATAACTCAAATGAATTCGTATGTCACTCGATTTATATTTACATTAACAGGTGAAAGCTAAATCTTATGCTTATGATTAAAGATAGTATTTATTCCAATAACGAGCGACGTATTGGTGCATATAGGGGTTCTCCCCTCACTTCTTACAAGGTTTAGTTTATTACCGCGATTCAATTTTCTCTCATTAGACTGACACGCGAACTGAATGCGCTGACGTCACGCTCCGATAATCACGTCTCGTAGCTCACGCGTTCTGGGGGCAAAAACGGTGGCGCCGCGGGCGGGCGGGCGGGCGGGCGGGCGGGCGGGCGGCGTCGGAGGCTGTCAGTCCAGCCGCGCGCGGCGGACGGCGGGCGCTCCACAAACCGAAAGGGCGGGCCAAGACGCCCCCGGGGACGCGGATCGCGTGCGGCGCCGCCGTCGCCGCCTCCTCCTCAGCCTCCGCCTCCGCCTCCGCCTCCGCCACGGTGCCATTGCCTTTCTGAAGCAGCTGCCAGTTGCAAGCTCCTCCGTCTCCGCAGCCAGAGATATTGCGGAGCTACCGCTGATGTTCTCGCCACTGGTGCCGCGCCTCATCACAGTCTCCTTCTTCTTCTCCTTGTTCTTCTTCTTCTTCTATACCTCATAATCCTCCTTCTCAACCTTCTTCTCATTGTCATCCCTCTTCTCATTGTCATCCTTGTTCTCATTCTAATCCTTCTCATTCTCATCCTTCTCATTCTGATTCTCACCCTTGTTCTTTCTTATCCTTCTTATTCTGATTTTCATCATTCTTCTCTTTCTTATCCTTCTTATGATTCTCATCCTTTTTCTCTTTCTTATCCTTCTCATTCTCATCCTTCTTCTCTTTCTTATCCTTCTCATTCTGATTCTCATCCTTCTCCTCTTTCTTATTCCTCTTCTCATTCTCATTCTTCTTCTCTTTTTATCGTTCTCATTCTCATCCTTCTCTTTTATCCTTCTCATCCTTCTTCTTATTCTGATTCTCATCCTTCTTCTCATTCTTATCCTTCTTCTCATTCCCATTCTTCCTCTCATTCTCATCCTTATTCTCATTCTCATCCTCATTATCTTCTTCATCTCATTCTCATCCTCATTCTCTCTCCCTCACCTCCTCAACCTGCTTTTTCTTCATCCACGTTCTCATCCTCCTTTTCACATCACCCCCCTCTCATCCTCCTTATCTCATCCTCTTTCTCATCTTCCTTATCCTGTTCCTTATCTTCCTCGCCTCTGCCTCCTTCCTCTTCTCTTCCTACCCCTCATCCCCTCTATCTCCTCCTTCCCCTTCCCCTTTACTTCCTCATCGCTATTACGCAAACATTATTATTTATCTTGTTTAATCTCTCATTCAGTTACCAGAAGAATACGCTATAATGGCACATTATAGTTACTTCGAATAATATATATTGTTGTTCTTAATATTTTATAATTTATCTAAATCTCTTTTAGTGTTAGCCGTGTGCACGTTTTACTTCTTTAAGTTCTTCTTGCTGTTTTTTGCCGCATCCTTTCTCTTCTAATACGTATTACCTTCTCATGAATAGCCTGCAGCTCTTCCAAGAAATGTCGTTTCTTTACTTCGTATTTTACTCAATATTCTCGTTGCAGGTGCACGCCTTTCACTGGAAATACAGGAAGACCAGTGTTAACGTCAGAATTTCCTCTTATTTTCTGACATGTAATTTATATTGCAGCTTTTACTATGAATTTTTTGCACTGCTGCTTTCACTGCAATATCTCTGAATATCGAAAACTGATTTAACCGTAACGTTTTCCAAAGCTGTCACTACTTTTGCTTTGTGTTGTTGATATTTTTGTTGTTGTTGTTGGTTGTGGTGGTGGTGGTGCCAAAAACTTCCACAAATAGAATTTGCTTAATTTTGGGTATGTTGTTAGGAATGAAGAAATATCCCCCCTGAGATTTTTGTGGGCAAATTTGTGTAGGTTATAATTATGCACAATCTACAGATGTAGTAGCGCAGTGCTGGGGTGATTAATTACAGGTATGCAAAAATAATCTATTCTTCACAAAGAATTATTCGGATTTTTCATATAATGTATTTGTGAAAAATTAGAAACTTTTCATTAGAAATTATTGCCTAAAAATATTTTTCTTTGAACAAATCAGAGTATGTGATTCTTAGGATTCGTTACATTTGGAACATGAAATGGAAACACCTCGTTTTCGTTTTTAAAGGAAGTATCACATATTTTTTCCAGATTTTATTTATTGTAGTTGATTACCCTAGACAGTATTTATGAAATGTCATTTTACATTTGGTTTATCTATTATAATAACGAAAAGAAATAAGCAATAAAATGGATTTGTAATGTGTCTTGAGAGTGGTAACTTATATTTTCCAACTCCGTTTGTTCGAAGAATTTCCAATTTCCTACGTTGGCGGAATGCCTAAATAAATTTTCTTTCCTACAGCGAAATATCCATGAGATCTTCGCAATAGGGTAAGCCTAGAATAATACCATTGACACTAACAATATCCTGAGCCCTGCTGGGTCTTTGTTGATAGGATCAGTAGAACATACGACGCTCGGCTATTAAATCCAAGCAAAGACAAGAACAAACATACATGTCCAGGGTGGGATTCGAACCTGCACTTCTTGGACACGGTCGTAAGACGGTACACGTTTTAAAATTCATTGGTGCCAGACTTTCCAGGACAATAATAGAATAATGAAAGATTGTTTGCATGATTCTTTTGAATACATGCAGTCGGTAGAGGCGAGCGTTTCGGCAACGTAACAACTAGGGTTGCCAACAATGATCATGTAAAAGGGAGGATACTAGATATGAAAAACAAACAAAAAACAAAAACAAAAAATCAACACTTTTCTTTTTATAAACATTTAATTTAGGCTAACTCAGCTCCATTTGCTTTTGGACCCTCATCTGCCTTTCTTCTCTCCATTTACACTAGAGCCTACTTAGCATTACAGTTTTCAGTGCTATTTTTTCAGGCTTAGCCTAACCGCACTCTTGAAGCATTGGAGCTCGTCGCCAGCTCGCGAGAGAGTTCACGAGCCCGGAGAAAGGAATGAGAATACCGAAGACTGATTGATTGGTTGAGTTTCATGGCTCGTCAGTTGCTACGTCATTACTCCCGTTAAGTAGTGAATGTTTATTCCAGGTGGAAGTGGTGTTTCTCTCGAACTGGATGGCGAGATTCGCCGCCGACCTACATGTCGGCTTGATTGGAGATTTCCCCTTTGAAATATCTCCTTCCATAGGGGGAACCAGTCCAGTCGGGACATGATCTATGTTCTTCACTGCTCTTCCCACATGTGTGGAAGCGTAGTGATGCAAGTGTGTGTGTGTGTATGTGAGGTGAGATAGTAGACCAAGGAAAAGAAAAGAAAGATCGCATGCGGTTCGTGGCCAGTTTGTTAGGGTACTGCTCCGTCAATCGGCGGATATTGATGGGAGAAACCACAGAAAACTACCGATCAGATTAGCTGGCCGCTAGACTTCTTCTCCATACAGCGTCTGAATTTGACCTAGCTACCTATCACAAGCTGGATAGCTAGGTCGAAAACTAATAGAACTTTATACACCGTCGGTATCTTTACCCCAGCACCTCCTGGCCAGAGTCGCTGCAGAGTCAGCAGCAATGCTGGATCTGAGCTAAACTCAGCTAGTGGAATACCGAAGAGGCAGGAACACCGACATCCAAAGGAAGTTCTCACAAAAACGCCGGCAAGGATGATTTTCGTATTCAGTAAACTGTGCTTCCCTGCTGATCTGTCAATGCTAAGTTATTAGTTACTGTTTGTGTTTGGGTCTACAGCACGTATGTCAAAGTCGCGGGCAAGGTATCAAACAAGCTTACTAGAGCTCGCGGGCACCGAGTTACGAGAAATTGGCGCCAGATTTAAAAGTAAGGGTAGTACATATTTCTCCGGAGTGTCGGTACGTGACTGGATACCTGGCCCATGAAGGTCTTTGGGAGAAGTTACTTAGCAGTTATTATCACAAATTTAGCTATATGAGACAATGATCCATTAAAATGAAATAATACATCAGTCCGATTTCAAATCCTTAATTGAGAGTAAAATTAAAAAGAATGAATCAAAAGAGTCTTGATTTTGTAATCCTGTTTACTTAAAAATGATATAAAGCAATGGAATTTCTACGTTCGGGTTAGAATGTTTAACAGACCAATATCCTTTTCTGTTAAAAGCACTGCCCGTCCGTAAGCGAGAATCGTTAACTTGTTAATTTATTTCACATTATTGCTAAATACATTAAATAACCATATGATGTAATAATTCAACCGAAAACGTGAAAAGGAAAGAATTTGCCATTCAAACATATTCCCGTCACTTAGCAAAGATGTTTATATAAGGGAAAATTTAGCAAGAAAATAAAGATCAAATAGTATTAAGTAGTGAAGAATATAAACATACTACAATTTTCGGTTATTTGATAGTAAAAATCGGGCAAACATATTTTCGTATGAAACCACTATTCACCACTCCAACTTGCGCATGTAGATGATTTTTGATGGGAAATACTTGCAGAATCAGGAGAGTTTGCCCGTGCCCGTAGGAGCGCCGGACAAGTAGGCGTGGCAAGAGCAAGTAGCTCGTGCAAGGGCGGTTTGACATGCCTGGCCTACAATATAGAATGCAAGATGTAATGTAGTATGTAAATGTATGGATTATATTTGTGAGCATATTTTTCCATAGTGAACTTTATTAAAAACAACCACAAAAATAATAATAAATCTTAATAAATTTAAATAAATCTGAAAATTTATTAAAATCTGTTTTTTTCTTTCAGCAGCGAAGTACTTGTAACAACGATTTAATGTGCTTGTAAATATTTTAAAAATATAATAACGTATATAATTGTACGTTGATGTAAGTACCATAAATTGTACATAGGAAAAAGTATATTGTGGTGAAATGCGAGTAGGTATATTTATGTTGGTTGCTAAATTGATTGATAGTGATTCCGGGAGCGTCAACTACTATGGTCATTAGTCTCGTACCTCTAGTGCGGTTTTTTCGCTCGGGAGGTGGCGGTGGTCTTACCCCGCTGAATGGCGAGATCTGGCCCCGAAGTACTGTCGGCTAGCGGGGCTTTCTCTAACCAGGTATCTCCCACCAGCGTGACACCTTTCCGCCAGGACAAGTTCTAAGCTCCCGACCGGTCTCTCAGCATGTGTGGTAGTGTAGTGCATGTTAGTGTAAGTGTGTGTAAGGTGTGAGGATAGGACATGGAAGAGGTAGGAAAGATCGCTCGCGGGCCGTGGCCCGTTCGTTAGGTACTGCTCTGGCATTCGCCTGGTGTTGATCGGAGAAACCACGGAAAACTACCGATCAGAGCAGCCGACCACTAGAATTCTTCTGCAGAAAGCGACTGAATTCGACCTAGTTGACAAGATAGGGTCGAAAATCCTACCAAACCCTGTCGGAACTCGAACCTTGGACCTCCCGGTCAGAGGCACTGAGGTTGGTTGCTAGAGGTTTCATATTCTTTTAAATACGAGTTTTCATAATTCATTAATTAGTCTGAGTTTTATTTGTTAATAATTCAATGAAATTCATTCCACAGATATTCTTACATTATTTTGTGGTCATTCAATAGGCTCTTTATGTCTTCAATGACCGAACTCCCTCCCTGATAATCTTGTTGACGTATGCGGAAGGGGCACGAAGCGGGCCGGCGCTACCGGGCGCGGCCACCACCGGCACCGCCGCCTCGGCAATTGTGAATTTTGGCTACGGCTGTGCTTCAAACAATTTTATCAGTCATCTTCGTCTTCTTCTACCTGCAGGGATTAAGACCATGCCTGTTTCGGCCTCTCAGTCGATCTTCTTATTATTTTTCATTACTTGTTTTGGGGTTTCTTGGGACTACTCTTATGGTGCTTATGTTTCATTACTTCTTTTGGGAACCTTCCATCGGTCATTCTTTCTACGTTTTCTTTTCTTTTCATCCTCTTTACATTTATTTACGCAGATGGTGAATCCATAGCTCAGTTTAAATTGACAAAACACACAAACACACACACACACACGTGTGTGTGTCTGTGTGTGTTTAGTTGGCTTAATAGCTAGCTTAAATTAAAACCTAAAACTAATTCAATGGTTGAGGTTACCCTGTCGGGCTCCTCTAACCGGGATCTAGTCTTGAGAAAAATGTGAAAGGGAAACTTATTTTGTATTCCGGTTCTATATGATGGACCCTTGCGATGCCTACTTCTAGGGAAGATTTTTATGATATATTTGAGAAGTTGGTAGCTACATGACGGTCCATAGTCTCTAAGTCGAATTCTTTGTGTAATGGTTTATTGCTGACATACCAGGGAGTATTTGAATTTGACATAATTCTGAGAAAATTATTTTGTACTATTTGCAGTTTCCTTTGGTTGGTTTTTGTTGCATTTAACCATATGCAGCAATCCATTCCATCCATCCATTTTTGACCTTCGTGAATGGCGGTTGCACCCATTGCGCGGGCGCCAGCGCCAGTGCGATCGGGGGCGCGGCAACCAGAGCGGAACGCGTTGCGACCGCCCGCGCTGCTGCCGCTGCGGGCGCTGTCTGTCCAGAGGGCGGCGGGGTGCGGGCGCGGGGACGGGGCGGCGACAGGACACGGGCGATAGGGACTGGACCACGGAGGGCGAGGGGAGTGGCTGGGCGGCCGCACGAGGGGTGAGCGGGGTGAGGGCGGAGCGGGGTGGAGGCGGGGCGGGGTGGGGTGGGTGGCAGAGCTGGGTGGGGCGGAGCGGGGCGGGGCGGGGGCGTGGCGGGGCATGGCGTGGCGTGGCAGACCAGAGCGGGGCGGGGCAGGGCGGGGAGGGGCGTGGCGTGGCGGGGTCGGGCGGGGTGGGGTGATGAGTGGCGGGGAGTGGCGGAGTGGCCGCACGGGGGCGGGGCGGAGTGGGCTGGGGCCCGCCCTGCCCGTCCTCGCGATCGGTGGCCTTCTGGGCGAGATAGCGTCTCCGATTTCTCTTGTCAGCGGCCGCGCGCATTCCGAAATACTTCGCGCGCGCCGTTTTTCGCCTGGCATTTGCAGATCGCCACTGGGCGCAGCGGCCGCGCTGACTGGGTGACAGTGGGGGCACTTGGCAGTGGTTACTGCGAGCCGAGTGCGAGCTCATTAGTGCTACCTTTTCGCTAATTTGTATAAATAAAAAATAAATTGATTGCCTGACTGATTTCCAGACACAATCCAGAGGCAAAACTTCAGAAGACAGAAACTTGGGAATTTTTTTACTATTACAAAGTATGCCACAGCAAAGCAAGTATTTGTCAAAATTCATCTTCTGAATTTATAAAGTAAGAATTATCCGTATTTTTGTCAATTTGTCAATCTGCAATGTATTTAGGTATGATGGGTTGCGGTTCATCGATGCTAATAGGGGCAAATGTAGGGCGAGGTGGGAGCCAGTGATGGTCATGGACGAGGAAAGAAAGAGTGAAGTGTGACTTTGGGAAGGCACGAAGGCGGAGAATGGCGGAGAGAAACGAGGTAGGACCGGACATGGGTGCGGGACGGGACAGAATGCGCCAGAACAAGACAGAGTGGGACATTGCGGGGAAAGTGTGGATGTAAATAAAGTGACTTCGTTTTACACAGAACTATTTCCTTTTCCTGTGTTAAATCAATACCCTTCCAATGTCGGATTACTTTCCACTAGAACTTGTTATCATGCCGAATAATAATACAATGGCGAATCGATCCCAAATTAATTCTTGATGTAATGTTAAGGTTAAGGTCATCGCTCTGAGAGATCTTGAAGGAGATCCGAGGGATTAGTGAAAGCTTTCCTCCACAGTGGCTAATTCCCCATAACAAGAGGTTGTAGCGGGAATAGATTACACGTTCCTTTTCTGTCGCTTTCAGAGGAACTGGGTACCAAAGTGATTTACGTGGGCTCCTTATGCTTTATGAAGTATTCAGTGGTAAGAAAGGTAGAACACTTGTGTAGCATTATCTAGATACGTTCGAAACCTAATCTACTACTGCATTCGTAGCTCGCGCGACCGGAGTGATTTGATTCTTGGCAGTCTGGGATGAGCCGCATCGTAGTCGATCGCGCTGACGTTTCTATCTTCATGTAGTGGCTTTCTTCAGAGCTATACTCACTCTGAAGAAGGCCGCAACAACGTCAGCTTAATCGACTGAGATGCGGCTCATCCCGGACAACCAAGAATTAAATAATCTACGACCGTCCGATGCTGGCACGATGCTGGCTGATTTAAAACATCTTTCGCTATTCAGGGATACTTCCCATGAAATTCCTAGGACATTTTCAAAACACAAAAATTGATTCAAATAAAAAAACGTCGAATAGACAATGCGCTGGTGATTGTGATAGAGATTCTATTTTTAATTAAACCTCTACATTTTCGAAAAGCGAATTTTCTGGACTCTCTCTTTTAACTACATGAACTAACTACCATTTTTTCTTAATGTGAAAGTGAATTTCTTGTGTGAAAGTGATGTTTGATAAGGATTGCGTTACAATTAGTATGCAAGTTAATCAGACTATAAAATTGTATTAATATTACGGTATTACTACGTGAAAATTGGTCGTTACATAAACAGGAAATATATTTATAGCTCTGAAGAGCGCTTAATAAAGACCGAACCGTTGGCGTTTTAAGAACCACCACTCTGAAAATATTTCCCATTCTTTTGAGAATTGAAGTGAAGAACAGTTACTAATAATACGGGAAAGTCCATGCTCTTAGACTAATATGAGTTTAAACAGAGGACAACTATGTTTCACGTTCTGGAAAAGCAAGACGAATTGCAACTGCTCGGAAGCGAAACAAGGAACCTTGTCAGTATTGTTTGCATGGATCTTTGTAAGTAGTTGGGATATATGTTGGTAATTAGGATGCTGGTGGACATGGGGATCACTAATTACAAATTAAAACATAGTTACACTAACATAAAACCTGGTTCATACACGTACGTGAATTGCTTTCTAATGCTTGTTTAAATTCTTTCAAATTCAGCCAGCCTTCATACTGCTGGTTGTGTATATTTCGTGAATGTTCATTCCCGCCTGAGATATGGCATAATATTCTGGGGAAATGCATCTTATAGCTCCCAGACTTCTAGATTACAAAAAATAATTGTACGAGTAATAACCAAATACCACCCACGTGATTCTTGTAAGCCTCTCTTTATTAAACTAGCAATTTTACCTTTGCATTGTCTGTTGATTTACGAATCAGTGTTTTTTGTCAAAAATGTTTTAAGGGCGGGCATATATTTTCAGAAAACGCCGATGTCTATTACTATAACACTCGAATTAGAAATCATATTCATCAGGTGACAGTATCAACAGCTCATTACAAAATAATCACATACAAAACATATACATTATTTTACAACACTTTGCCAGATGACATTAAACGATTAAATTCGATAGAAAAGTTTAAACTCCAAGTGAAATCGTTTCTGCTGCATAACTGTTTCTATACAATTAGAGACTATACTGAGCATCACAAGGAAAGTAACATTAATTTTAACAGTGATATTTAATGCATTATTTACCATTTGGACTGTATAAATGTAAACAACAAGTAACAAGTATTGTACTGCAGTCTCCGGGTCATTGACCCCCATCTCGATCAGGTTTTTCGTCCAGTTTCCTTGATCCATTGAGCAAATGCTGAGATGGTCCCCTTTTTTGCTTCTGAACATAAATGTAACTTCATTATCTGTGCACGTTTTCTAGAATTCAGTGGGAAATATAGTTATTCAAATGATCATTCTCGATGTTGTCGCGTCTGGAAGTATTATTCCTTGATGAAGGACATGCTGGATAAGGACCCAAAATTTATTGCTGATTTATCCTTGGAAATAGATTTTATTACATCGGAGCGGTTGTTTTTTTTAATTGAAGTAGTATATGGCTGACTATAGGGATCACAGAATTTTGAAAACCTGCATAATATTCACTTCTCCCCATAGCACGTCATACACAGTTTTAACTGTTTTTGACGTAAATAAATAAATAAATAAATAAATAAATAAATAAATAAATAAATAAAATTAATAAATGTTTCTTGCTTGTGACACAGATGATGAGAGGATTTTCTATTATTTTATGAACCATCGTAAATTAAGTGTTCTGAACGTCTTCTTAAACAGCGGCTTCTCTGAAAAGGTTAAAATATTTATTTGGTTCTAAGACACCCAGTACAATAGGGCAATTCATTATCGCCGTATATGTACCGCTTGCGCGAGGTGTGTGTAGCAGGATCTCGCTTTGTGCCGTCAGTGAGTAGTTTGTCCACCTCCCGACATCTGCCTGTCGGCTTGTCTGTCAATTCGTCGTTGTCACTATGTGACCACTAGGGAGACAACATCAATACGAATCACATTTGTAAACTCTGACACTAACCTATGTTCTATCTGACTTTTATCTCGAAGTCGTGGAGATCTCACATCAAGCGAACACGTTCTAGACAGACTGGTGCGACTTCCTTGTCAGAATTGGAAAGGGAGAATGTTAGAGAGCCGTTAGGAAACAGAAGAAAACGTATTATAACCAGAATTGTTTCAGCGGTACTCGGGTTAACTTACTCAACCGGCAGGCGGGGTAATTAGCAGGTTCTCAGTTCGCAACTGAGCTTATGCAATTCAGAATATTTAAATTCCTTTATCTGCGAACAGAAATGTACTCTGAACCAGACAAGCCTTTTAAGCCAGCTGACACTCAATTCTCTTGATTTGTGTCATTCTAATAGCAGATATTACGCTGCAAGTAAATCAACATTCATTAAGATTCAAATAAACAACGACAAATTTTCTCTGAAAACAATACTTTTTAACGTTCTCGTGAATTATTCGTTTTCCTTCTTTAGAGCAAATGTTCGTTTGTTCTGAAAATAACATCTGAGATAATTTATTCATCTCTATGAGCCTAAGAACGTATTGGATTAATGCTTTCTGCCATAAGAGTAACCGAACTATTTTACATGTCGTCTCAAGGCAACCATAAATGTGATGAATATATGTGACATCATATGAAAGAATTCTCTTCTTTGTAATATGTAATGTACAATTTATTTTACCAGTTTTTGGTATTGCAAAGAAAAATAAAAAATAACTTGCATTTTAAATTATGCTTAGTAACTCAATTAATCAACAAGATAATTAATTTATTTACTGTTAAAATACATTATGATTGAATACACAGCACAGTAAACAAACTTACAAATAAAAATTAATGAGTTATTTTGGCTTGGATACTCAATTTAATTTTTTTTCACTCAACTAAGACTTATTATGATATTTCTCATTAAATTTACAATTGTACATAGCCTATACAAATAAAAAAATTTGGTAAGAATAACCAAATGTAAATAAGCTGCTATGAAATAAAATACCTATCAAATAACCCAGGAATGTGATGTTCATAGCAGGTGTTTTTCTTTCTTCCATATCAAGCTGATTACTATCTATTTATGTTTTATGATCATATTGTTAATGTATATTAATGTAAAAAGAATTGTTTAAATTTTTGTGCCATTTTGTCACACTTGTAACTTGTTTCGTTTTTGTTTTGCTTTTTTATACATCGTTTTGTAATGGTTGACTACTTCAATATTGTTTTTCCTTTGTATTTATCAATGTGGTCGCTCATGATCTAGAAGTTAATGCTACCCTAATAAGTTAAAGCGTTTAACCGATTTAAGATATTTCATTTCCAAGGCTTTCAGCTGTTTAAAATCGTCAGATCCTAAAAGAATAAAAAAGTTTATCTGTCAAAGAAGAAAGTTATTTTGAAGTAATGTACGCTTTACATATATTTTCAGTTTTTTGCATTTGCTCGGATCAGGCTAGCAAATTATTTCTTTTCTTTGCGACTTCTTCGAACTAAGAACCAACGTTTCACATACATCTTGTCTTCAAGTTACCCCTGTATTTTATTCTTTTATTTATTTTCGTTAAAAAGCAGTATAAACTGTTTGTGAAATAAGGGGGAGAAGTACAATTTGTGCACATTTTCTTGAGCTCCAGGATATCTTTCCAACTATTCTAATTCACGTAACATCTCGTTTGGGGCGGTGCCCCGCTTGTGGGAGAGTCTTGGTTACGGAGAAACCCCGCTAGCCGACGGTAGGTCGGCGCCGGATCTTGCTATCGCCACCATCTCCAGAGTAAAAACACGAACTACACTTACGGGACTTTTGACCTAAGCTGTTGACGCGCCAGGAATCACCAAATAACTAATTCAGGTAGTTAAATGGTAAATTAAAGTACCAACAAAGCGACTTCTTGAAAAACTAGAGTCATTGAAAACTTATTTACATCGGTAAACGAACTGCAGATTTGATTTTATAGTATTGGTAATCAACTAGCAACCCACACCTCCGACACTAATTGTACCACTAATATTACAAGGAGGTCTCTGCATATGTGCGCAAAGGGAAGCTACATTTATCTTCATCTTTATTTATTTTATTATTTTATCTTTATCTGATCGTCATACGAAAAATTACATTGGTATTTTATTTATTATGCTATATTTATATTATTTTCTCTGTTCTGAAGATAATTTTGAATAGAAATTATTTCTTTAATGATGGTGTTGAGAATATAATATGTTTTTGTTTATCATACATTGATTTAGGAACATTGTATTCAAGAAAAATAGTGCGATATACATTTATCATGGAAAGAAAATACAACAGTTTAATTCGATAATGTCAATTTTTTTTTCTTGGAATACCATACATTTTAATTCAATTTTTCATCTTTATTTTCATCATACAGTGTCTTTCATAAATTTACACGCCCATTTCCCGAATTTGCATATACAAACAGGTTTTAGAGAATGACAAATATGACACTGTCTTCGGCCATATGTTTTACTAGGTAGCAAGAACTCATGATCTAGATGAAGTAATATTTGTATATTTTCTCGCAACCGCTTGTGCTGAAGCAACGACTTCCCCTCATATACTAAATAATGACACTGTGGACCATGACTTGTTCTTTCAATAACTATGAAACTCGAGATAAATAATTGGCAATTTTTTTTAAAGAAGTGAATTTCAGAGAACAATCAATTGAAATTAAAAAGACTTGTCTAGTCATAATCATGTCATAACATTTTTGGGTGAAAATTGAAATGTTAGGCCCGATGTATTTTATAAACTACTTCCTACCATATCCACACAAAGGCATTACGAGAATCGTAATTCCAAGATTCGAACCAGCCGACAATTGGATGAATGACGTAATCGTGGCGCATGGTTGACAGAGGACGTGGCGGTTTGACACAGCGGAGGCGAGCAGAGAACTGTGACAGGAGAGCCTGTTTCGTCTACTGCACATTTCACATCAGAATGTCAGGGAGTTGAAAGGGAAAGGACAACTTTTGCGGCTCCAAGGCAATCAATTGACCACCCAATACACATGCGGAACGCTAAAGAAAAAAGTAATTACTTTGAAATATACGTGAACATCCGATCCCGCTTATCCATCGTGCAATAATCCTAACGAAATAATCCATCAACCCAAATAATAGAACCGTGCATTCACACGTTCATCTTTCTTGTCCTTGTGTGGGGAAGAGAAGCTCAAGGAATGAAGATGCACCGAAAAATAAGACACTCGGAATAAAGAATATCGAAAATTTCCATTCTTGGAATTGGGGACATCCGAGCCACTTCTACTTTTCTCCGACTCATTTATTAATACGAAATATTGATGCAAATATCCTCGTTTTGTTGCAAATATTTTCGAGCAATATTTTCCCCGTAAATTTTGTATTTTTCAGTTATAATGTTTTGTTCCACAACCTCTTCTTGATGGAGTCCAGACCCAGCCCAAACCTGGCGTTTTGGCCACTAGCTTGATAGCTAGATCGAATTCAGCCGTTGTCTGGAGGATAATTCTAGTGCCCGGCTGCTCTGATCGGTAGTTTTCAATGTTTTTCTCGATCAATAGTAGGCGAATGCAAGAGCAGTACCCTTACAAACGTGCTACGGACCGCGCGCCCACAATCTTTTCTTCCTCTTCCTTGCTTATTCTCGCTCCTTACTTGTCTACACACTTACACGCACTACAATATCACTCATGTCGGGAGCTTGTCGCGCCTGGGGAGGTATCTTGCTGGGGAAATACCTGGTTGGGGAAAATCCCGCAAGCTGACACGTAAGCCGGCATCGGATCTCACCATTCACATGGAGAAGATAATTGCCACCTCCTGTGAAAAATGCACTGCACTTACGGAACTAATTATTATAGCAGTTGACGCTCCAATAAAAACACGCTGTTATCAATTAATCAACCCAAACCTAACAAACGGCATACGACAGGAAGAGAACGTAATATATTTTATTTCCATATATGCCGTGTATCTTAATGTTCAATTCCTATTGAGGGCAACTATTGATGAATTGGGAAAGCCTGAATTCCAAATATCAATCAATGTCGTCGAGTTATTTTGGCACCAGGTTGCTGCAGAACATGCAGAACACGTTCTTTTTGAAATTTTACAGAAGCATTATATTGTAAGCATTTTAATTTATTTATTTATTTATTCATTTACCGCAAAAACAACTTGTTTGTGACGTTAGACAGGGAGGAAAGCTGTATTCAGCGAGGCTTTCCCTGCTTTCATTAGCTTGGTAGTACAATGTATACAGTGAAAATGTGACGATCACAATGTTGCATAACAATATCGTTACAACATAATATTGCGGTATAAGCCGTAAATGAAGAGTGTCCGGGTTGATGCTACGGCACCAAATGAGTAGAGCGGGTTTTGTAGCTCTGACATCACAAGCTGCTCCTCCTCAAGTAAACTTAACTTAAATGTTAAAGAGGTGGGACGGCACTCTCTCTCGGGTGCAAGATGTTTGGGTGAATAGACAACGCAGAAATGTGCTTGCCGCCCTCACCTACAAACCCGCCAATAAGCCGATGCCAAATCCAGAGTGGGCGGTAGGAACAGTACAAGAGGAAACGGAAAACTCAACGGATACCTGTGGCATTTTACATTATGTCACCGAAAAAATGAACAGGATATTTATCCATTAAATTTTTTTCTGGACGACTCAAGACGGTATTCAGAATTTAAATGGAAGGGTTGAATTGTTTTTAAGTAAAAATTCCCTAGAAAAACTGGGATTTAATAGAATTTAATTTCATAAGAGAAAACAATCTCGTGCGATCTCAATCATGACACAAGAAATATAATGTTAATAATTTGCGGTCGTGCACTTCAGCAAAAATCCACCTCTCGAATTACAATTCAATACGCGAGAGACAAGAAATTGTCTATAGCTATGTAGACACTCGCCTCTCCCACACCAACTCATTACTATATACAAAATTAAATACTAAATAGCATTGAAATTTATGAAATCTGTTATACGCTAAAGTCAAGGTAAAACTGTCAGAAAGAATTTTAATGAATATTACTAATGTCAAGGTCAAACACATGTAATAAACTTGAATTATTCGCATCTTAGGTTTGTATTCACGTATTTATAACCGTGTAACCTCAATCACATGAATTCTTCGCGAACTTAGATTTCGTTCATTCCCTTTCGCCTTTCTTAAAAAATGCAAGCGTTAATTAACCGTAGTCTAATAAAAAGATAAAACAATTTTGCTAACTCAATTTTTTTGGTTAGCACTCTTTTTTGGTTGGACTCTTTACAATGACTTTTTCTTTCCACTGTATATAAATACATGAGAAGAATTGACAGACGCTATTCACTTTCTCCTCTCCTCACCGATATGATCAAACGTCATTCAGAAGAACGCAAAAAATACAATAGAGCTGTGACCCGCTGCCAATGTGAGTGAATTTGATGTTAAAGTAACAACGACAACTTATGACTAGACGCAGACTCACCACCGCAGAAAGCGGTTTCATCAGTCTATTCTGCAAATTTCAAGCTCGTATATTATTCCTTTACCGACCTCGGACCTCGATATTTAGAAATGTTCCATTACTTGGTCCTTTTCTCACCTCCTTCATATTTGAGATATCGAGATTCCATTGTCCTGTGTATGAAAAGGAAAGCATGCCCGGGGCTTGACCAGGATGTAGCTATACAGCGGAATGCCTTAGCTCTGACGCCAGCGACCGCCCTTCCACGCGAAAAGTGAAATGTTAAGTAGATGCGACCCAGGGAACTTCATCGGCCTCGCGCAAGGCGGGGATCTCGATGCGCGAGTAGGACAGAAGCTCACGTCCCACGGGCCCTCGCCGCCCGCCGCCCCCGCACTCGGGGCGTCAGCCAGCCGCCCCCGCTTGTGGCGCCGGCGCCCGCGCCGGGCGGGGCGGGGGAGAGGACCCGGCGAGGGCGAGGGCGGTGCTCGGGGGCGGTGGGCGCTCGGTCCGGGGCCGGCCAGTGCTGGCCTAGATATGCGCGGCCGGTGGTGGCGGTGGCGCCGGCGGCGGCGGCGGTGGCGGCGGCAGCGGCGGTCAGAGGCCTGCTGGCCGGCACTCGTTCGCTCGCTCGCCATGGGTCCAGCCGCCTCCGCCGCCTCCTCCTCCGCCGCCGCCGCCGCCGTCGCCACCGCCGGCGCCGGCCGACTCGCAGCAGGTGAGGCAGCCCGCGCCGCGCACGCGGGCGGAGCAGCGGTCGGGCGGGCACGCGCCGCACGGGGCTGCCCCGCGGGACGCCCCGACGCCAAGGGCCCAGCGCCGCCTTGCTGCCTACCTCTTAGTGCTTCTCTGTGCGCTGAGAAATAAAATAGTGGGCTGATAAATAGGCTTAGTGGACCCTTATGTATAAATGGGTGTGTCAGATATTTCCAATTTGAAATTTCTCCAAAGTGCCTATCCTTCTCTTTTCATTTCAAGCTTCTCTTTTCGTTTAATTTATTATTTTTTTGGAGGGTTCAATACTTCGTTTTTTTGTTCTGTAGGGTGAAAATAAAAGAGTATTCGACATGACTAATTAATGTAAAGTGATAATAAATGATGTTCTGGAAGAAAATAAGGCGGGAAATTGTAGTGAATTAAGGGTGTAAGTGAATCATACTCGTAATTGTGATGAATTTATTGGAATTCATTCTTAAACATCTTCTATAAAAATGAAAGAGCTACTAATATAAGTAATGTATGTATTTGCTCCTGCAACCAGAACTCCAATTTTCCAGCGGTACTGAGCGCGAATGCTGATGGCATAATCAACTTGCGATTCTGAATAGTAAGAGTAGTGGTTCCCTACGAAATGGAGTGCTAATTACGTTAGAACGTAGTATATTTTATGAAAACATTATTATTAATAAAAACGTTAATCATTTAATAATAATTAATAATGTTAATTACATAATAATTATTAATAATAATCATGTTGCAAATGTTTATGTTAAATTATTTTTTTGCGTAAACCAATCAAGATGTGTATCCTGTACCCAGGAGCAGACATATTTCAATTGTATTATTAACAAGAACCTTTTCAAATGATTTTAGAACAAAATAACATTAAGAAAACCGTTACATGAAATGTTTCTTATGCAATCTTGTTTTCTTTTTTTCCTTATTTTCTCCTCAATCGAAATTGTATTACCCTTTTACATTAACGAGACAGCACACTGTATTTCCATAATATTTACTTCCTGCGTTAGTTACGCCATTCATTCGCTTGATTTCATGATTTACGATCACTTTCTATGTGTTAGTTTTCTTTAATGGCCCGTGAGTAGACGTTTCCTGTTTTGTTTATACTTTCATTCTTCTATATTTGCATGTATGGTATTTTTATGGGTTTCTAGTTCCTGTTTGTTTTTTTCTTTCGATGTGGTGGTCTTGTGAGGGAACTGGAAAAGTTAAGTATGCTAGTGCGGATAGCTATACAATGAGTTTTCTGGTCCATAAGCAATATTTACTACAGTGTTGTCGTTAAATACTTGGAGGGAATACAATGTGATCTCTCGATACTATTATCGCACCATCAGCATCGTTTATCTGATATTTTCGGTTAGTATGGTCTCATTTATACAGTTAGTCTGGGAGATTCTTGCTCCTCTTGTCACATTAATTATAATAATGTATTTTATTGGTGTCTGAAATTTCAGTACAATGTGTGTTTAAAAAGCAGAACAAATTACAGTTATTCTATAAAAGATTGTCACTAAGTTTTCAGCTCTTCCGATCATTTTTGGAAAACAATTTCGCATATTTTTTACTTTTTTGCTCCAGAGTAGAGGGAAAGTTATGTCATGCTGCGCGCAAAAACGGCGAATTTTTGGCAAAAATCCTCTTACCATGGACCATGGCAACGAAAAAGTGGATAAATCCAATTGCTAAATTTAGAAAAAAAATCATCTAACACGTGGTGTTGCCTGAATCCATGTTTTGTGGGAACGTGATACCGGCAAATGGAATAACGACAAAACGTCTGTCTGTCCGTCCGTTCGTCCGTCCGTCTGTCTGTCCCTCTGTGAACAACGCTAGCACCTAAACCGGATAGCCAATTTTCTCCAAAATTGATATTCTTCAATCTATCTGTCTGCTGTCGTGGTCCCTTTAATTTCAACCCGATATTTTAATTCTGGAGTGTACTTTATGTGAAGAACCTGGGACATTTTCAAAATGTTCAAAATCGTTTTTGATTAAAGTTTTTTGTTGAATAGTATAAAGAACGTTTAAGAGAATGGTGTAGATCTCATGTTTTTAAAAACTCTGATTTTTCGAAAATTGCAAAACTCCCAAAATTTTTAGGTGTCTTCCTACAACTAAAATTTCAAAGATGCGTTTTCCCCTTAATATAATCTTTTCCTTGAAAATAGATTTTGAAATATATATAAAAAAATGTATAACTCTACACTTCCATTCAGTTCATCTTTGAACATAAAAATCTAATTTTTTGCACGAAATGTTTATTTTGATTAGTAATTACACTTTCTAAATTAAAAATAAAACGTTATTGGTGTATCATTTTCTAATTGGCAACATTTTCTTTTTTTCTCAGAACGCATTTTCATTACAAAGCCATTATTTGGTTTTGGTTGGTTGGTTACAATTTGTTATGTAATCATTTCAAACCCATCGGACGATATTTTGTAATAATCAAATAATATTTCTTAATGATAAAAAACAAAAAGTTAAATAATTTTTCTCCTCTTTTTATTCGGAAAGTTGCTGTCATATTCCAAATTTTCAAAGATTAATTTTTAATCGATTTCAACGTAAAACTTACATCGGAAGCAAGTGAATGAAAAAACTGCACAGAATTTACTCAGTAAAGTTTGAACAATTTTTTTCTTCGTATACGATGGAAATGGTTCAATTCAAAATAATTTTTCGTCGAGGTTTATGTACATTAATTATTTTCTTTACACCTGTCATCTGCTGCCATGAGCTGATTGAGATTTCCTTACAAGCTTACAGAAAACCTTCAGTATTACTTCGTTTTACTTCTAGTTTTCCCTTCAGGAGGACAAAGAAATGCGAATTTCCGTGTTTAAAACGTATCTGAAAAGTATGCTTCCTCTCAGTAAATAAACTAAACGCTTTTAATGATTGGAAAATACGCCTTGGGATTTCTAAGAACGATTTAGATGACCTAATAATGCAAATAAATGTGTTATCCTCTGGTCCGTACGATCTGTTTTTAGAACGGCCGAATGGGTATCACTTGAACACTTATGAGTGTAGATTTAAAACTGTTTTACAGTTTAATTTTCTTTACATACTACTCCATTTTTATTAGTTAATTTCTTCTAATAAAACGCATATCATTTCTTCATTGATATTAACTGACGGTGACAAATAAATTCATACTTTCATCCTAACAATTTAAAATTATTGTTAAAAGATAAATGTTAATTAACAAATTGAAGATGAATATACATTGTTAAAAATTAATATTATTTCGTAAAATCCAAACGTTTTTAAATGCTTGTGAATCGACTTCATTGTATCTAAAACGGACATAGAATTTTTAATCGTGTGTCACGAAACATTTATCAAACAAATCGGACTCACGGGAACATTACAACACGAGCTCACGAACTCAGCTCTGAACTTAATTGCCTTCGCGAGTCACGTTGCTCTCCGGGTAAGAGACGAATGCTCTCAGAGTAAATAGATATCTCCCGTGAAAGAAAATAAATAGAAATCTTCGAAATAATTACTCTAATTTTATTTATAGCATTTCAATCTTTATAATTTACTTTGATGAAGATCTCTTACTAATATAAGGTACGTTAGGTTAGAAAAATTATTCGCTTCGCAGCAATGTATTATTTTTAATTTAAAATCTGAATTTTCTAAGTTGTCTTGTTGCTAGGATTTAAGTTTGTAGTACAGAATGCTACCGCATTAATATCAGTTTCAATTCATTAGTTATTTAACATGGTGTCTTTCATTCGTTCGATCAGATTAAATAATGACATTGACTCGATCCTCAATTAGTGACAGAAGCGATGGAAACAGCCAAGAGAATTTAGTATCAGGAACGTTAAGAATTAAATCCTAGTTCACAATTCTGTAAAAGGTGGCATTACATCAATCTCCAAAATGAAAGGTGAACAAATTGTAAAGTCGGCAAGATGAAGCAATAAGTAGGAATCATGTATGAATAATGGTACGAATGTGGCATTATAACAGGCAACTGATTTATAAGCGCCTTTTGTAGGGAACAAAAGCAGTCTTTCCAAACGTTGACGTCGTGCCAGCAACCCACGAAATGCTTTTGTGGTGTACTGTTGCTTATGAATGATATCTCCAGTACCACTGATAGCGGTTAAAGTAATTTATTATTTCACTGTGATATTCAAATTTATAGCTTAGTCATCACTTTAACAATATTAATGTTTCAATCAAGACTCAATAATTTTTCTGTTGAAAATTCTTCGTTTTCCCGCACACCATTACAACAGTTTCTCTTCTTACGAAGGGTGAGAAAGTAAAACTCAGTTCTTTAAGAAAAATCATGCACGAGATTTTGAAAAAAAAGAGTAGGTTTTGTGTAATTTCTGCTTCAAATTAATGTAATTTTTAAAAAAATTCTCACTAAACGCTGCAAAGTTTTTCTTTGAATTCTTTCCACGTACAAAACATACATTATATTTGGTTCGCTTTGACGGTTGCGAATATTGAAATGAACCAGGAAACAATTTACGCTGTTTGGTACAAAAAACTATATTCACAGCAACAAGAAATTGAAGGCGTTACTTCTCAGCAACCCTACACATAATATACAAATGTCATTAGCAAATTCCGTATTACTAAAGTCCAGAGGAAGACTAAAATGAAACCGTATGCGAGAAATTAAAAACAATGCCTTTTAAAATATTGATTACTTGGGCGGGCCCCGACCACGTTATAAAAGATCCCATGCCTCACGTGACATTTGAAATTGCAATCCTACCTTCGGAATGTAACATCTTGATCGACAATCACCGGGGAACTTCACTGAACTACATTTATGAAATAAATATTTTTAATAATCGAAAATTTTATAAATCATTTTTAAGATCCATTTGAGGAATGAAGATGTATATGACTACTTTTTACTTTCTCGTCCTTACTTCGTAAGAAGAGAAAGTATAGTAATCGTGCCCCGCAAAACAGCGAATTTTCGAAAGAAAAACACTCAATGATAGCTCTAGTACCAAAAAGGGGATAAGTCTTGTTCGTCTATATAGTGAAGTACTTTCTCTAACACGCTGTGTGCACAGAATCCAAGTATGTGTGTCTTTGATTCCGAAAAATCGATTTACGGCAAAACATGTGTTTGTCTATCTGTCCATCTGTTTGTCCATCAATCCACCCATCTGTTCGCCTGTCCGTCCGTCTTTGGTCAAAACTAACGCTATAACCGTTCGGCCAAGTGTCTCCAAAATTGATATTCCCTAATCAATTGACTTGAACTCGAGGACCTTTGAGTTTGAAATAAATATTGATTTTTGCGGGCACTTTACAAAAAATCTCACGACCATTTCTTCAAAATTTTCATAAAACTGGCTGTAAATTTTTGGACAAAGCTTTTTCCTTGAATTGCATAAAGAACGTGTAAGATAATTGTGTAGATTTCATTTTCATTTTAATCCATGATTTTTCTATTTTTTCGGCGCATTCCTACAACTACAATATTGAAGATAAATATTTTTTCCTGAATAAAATCTGTTCATTAAAGACGGCTCTAAATGTTTTATTTAATTTTTTTCTCGTATCTATCAAAAGACTAAAATAATTTGTGCTAGTCTCATTTTCGGAAAAGTCTGCATATTTTCGAAAATTGCAAACATTCAACATCGCAAAACTCGAAAATTGAAGATAAAATTTTTGCTTTAGACAATATATGTTGTAAGGAATAAGCTCTTTAAAAGACGTTAGGTACAATTTTTTGAAAAAGCGATTTTTTTGCGCGTAATTTATGCTTGAAATTAATGCAATTTATAAAAAAACTTTTCCTCAAAAACCGGTCTAAATTTTTTATTCATTTTTTTCCCGCACATAGAACAAGTAACGCTTTAATGAAATGACAGAACAAAGAATGGCGCAGATCTAATTTTCTTTCAACTCTTTGAATTTTTGAAAATGGCAATTTAAAATTAATGCAAGAGAGTATGTGCTCTTGATGTACCACCCGTTTGACGACTGCGTTTCTCTCGAAACAACAAGTTCACGTACAAAGATAACGATATTTAAAATATGAACTTTGTAAATAGAAGAGTTGACAACACGACGTAGAGACGCAGAATTTTCAAAATACTGGTGTGGGACTGTCTCTATCAAAAATACAATCCTAAGCAAATGAAAATATTGGAACTACGAGCATCTTTCCGCGAAACATGGGGAATTATGGCTTGGTGAAACACACGAAAATTCACAAATAATTATTTTTTTAAAATTTCCCAACAATCAATATGTCAGCGATGCTGGTGGACATATTGTAGTGACGTGAGAGGATCCTGCCCCAGTGGTTCGAAGATTACGTGTGGAAGTATGCTTATTTTGCTCCATTGTTTTTTGGGTGTGTAAGCCCTGGAAATAATCGTAGAAATATTTTTTTCGAAATGATGGCAATTAATAAGCCATTGCATTATTCTCCACCAAGTCCCATGAACCGACTGTCTCTATTGTGTTATTTATGATCATAAGGATATTCTATGAAGGGAACACACTTTCGATGCAGTTTTCATACAGCTACAGCTTCTGAGGCAATGATCACAATAAGATTGTTACCTTTGTTCCCCATCAGGTGTTGAAAGTCTAAGGTTAACTAACCATGAAGGTAATTCACAGTTGTTAAACTTCGACCTCCAACACAATAGGATGTTCAAATGCACTTTTCACTGTACATCAAGAAGAAAATAGTTTTGTAATAAAGAATTCCGTATTATTAATGATTGAACATTTTAAATTACATTAATATTCAGTAACCAATAGTTGGTTGATGGTGGTTATTAAATTTATTCGCGATGAAATTACGAACTTTCCCTAATGTCATTTCTTCTTTGAGGCTTGGGAGAGTTGGAAGACTTTTCTAAACATGTCTGCTAATGAACTCGTCTGCCCGAGTTGTCTAATCATGCCATTGAATTATTAACAGTCGCACATTAAAAGGGAAAAGTATTTTCGTTCATTTTCTCGGCCAATGTTTAGATAAGGAGTTGCTGTTTCCACGTTTAGGCCTTTTATTGTTAGAATTTTGTTAATCCGGAATGATAGTTTTGCCATTCAGCTCTTGTATAATTTTTACCAAACAATTTGAAACCGTCACAATTCGTGATATATTTCTTACGGCATACTCGTGCAATAAGGACAGGGCAAAACCATATTAAAATCGTACTTTACTACCTGTGTGTATGAATGTTGAACTACTTCTTCCGCAGTCAATTCACTTCTCATCGCGCAAAATTTATCTTCTAGATGTTTGAGGTGATCTGACACTAATTATATTATTGTGATTGTCTTAAACAAATGAATGGGAAGAAAAGCTCTACAGTTTGAAGAGGGAATTACATATGACAGTAATTGCACCTATTATGTATGTTCGAAAGCGCTTAAATGTTTGTCTCAGTTATCTGGGAACGTAATTCCGGTTTGATATATGATTTATGTCGTATTGTATGACAGTTAAGTATACAAATAATTTATGTTGTCTGTCGTGTTTCATTGAGAACAGACTTGCGAAATCCGCATTGTCCATGACTTTTTCCGTGACTGTCCATTATATTTTTAATTAGCCATCTTTTGAAAATCATTCGCGAATTCTCACCGTAGATTTGCTTGTTTAACTTTCTCTGCCTTCTGGTAATTTTCAGATTCTGAGACACTCCTCCTTGTCGTAATGTCATATATTGTAATCGGACTATTGCTCTCTCCACAGTATCAGTACTCCGTGTTTCATGATATGCCCACTCTGTTACTTTCTCCTTATAATTCACCGCATTCACTTTTTCAGTTCCCCTAAGTCTATTTGTCGTCGTCCATGTCCCTCTCTGTTTCGAAAAAACGCGCTTAAATGTTTGTTTATTTGTCTAATGCTCTGATAAAATTGTTTGGCTTCTCCTTAATATTTCAAATGCGAAAGAGTTATAATACGCGGTAAGCCAGCGATCGCCGTTACTGTATCAGACAGTATTTATGGCATTGCGCACTTTGGATCGTTACATACACGAATTACATACTTTTAAAATGTGGTAATTCTTTCGAGTGGCATCACTGGTTTCTATTATAAATTTTAAGAGAATTCTATATTTAAAGTATTTAATTTAATATTTCTCTGATTGTCTCTTTTATTTATTTTGATAATTTAAAATTAAGTTAAATTTGTGATTGGTAGTTTAGAAATTCATTTAAAATTTCTATTCTTTTCTTGCTCTTGTTTTCGATAAAATATTTTTTAAAATTAATTGAACAAAAAATTGAACTGTTCTAATCTTTTCTTCTGTCCTGTAGCACTCCCAAACTCCCCTGAAAATCTAATCGTAGCTTTCGTCCAATTTTCTAGTTTCTCTGGGATCGAGAGCACAACGCTGTCTTATTTGCTTTTGAACAATTCATGATTTATTCCTTTCAACCTCATATACTTTTTATGCAGATCATAGAGAGTCGTGTTTAATAACTGTTTTCTTGAACAGCTCATGTATTAACACATCTTCGTGAGTTTAAACACCTTTCAACCACCCTGGTCTCCTTCGCTTGTCTATTTCCCGCCTCCGTCCACCCTCGCACCCATCCTATGGAGAGTGGGGACAGGCAAGTCCGAGGTTCGAGTCTCGACGGTGGCAGGATTTTCGACACTAGCTTCTCAGCTATTTCGAATTTATCCGCTCTCTGGAGAGGAGTGCTCCCGGTCGGCTGCTCTGATCAGTAGTTTTCCATGGTTTCTCGGATCAACACCAGGCGAATGCCGGAGCAGTACTCTAACGAACGGGGCATGATCTGCGCGTGATCTTTCCTTCCTCTTCCTTGTCATATCCTCACCCCTTACACACATTTACACTTACACGAACTTCACTACCACACATGTCGGGAGATCGGTTGGGAGCTTAGACCCGCACCGTCTGGGCCGGCGCCCACCTGGTTAGCGAAAACACCCGTAGCCCACGATCGTTCGACGCCGCATCTCACCATCCAGCGCGGAAGATCACCGCCCCCTCCCGAGAAAAAGCTTTCACTACACTCACGGGATTAATGACCTTAGCAGTTGACGCACCCGGAATCACTAAACAATTAATGAATTGAAAAAAACGAGTTTGAGAGGTTAAACACTCTTCACCCACCCAGGTAGACCGTTGTAGAGTCGCCTACGCTTGCCTATTTGCCGCCTCCCTCCGCCTTCGCAGCCGTCCTTTGGAGAGTGGGTCGCCGCAATGGTGGCCTAGTTGCTCCATCGGCAAGAGCGGGTCGCGCCCGCGCCCGGATTCCGCCGTCTGACCAAATTCCCCGGCGTGGGTTGCGTTGCGCAGCGTACGCGTGGGCGGCGGCGCTGCTGCTGCTGTGCGCGCTGCAGTTGGGCGGCCTGGGCGCGGGCGTGGGCGTGGGCGTGGACGCCCAGCTGCACCTGCAGCAGCTGCTGCACCCGCTGCCGCCGCCGCGCGACCCCTACCACTGGCTGCACGTGCCGCGCCACCCGCCGCTGCACCCGACGCTGCCGGCCGTCGCGCCCCCCGCGCACGCCACGGGCTTCTCGTGCGTGGGCCGCGCCGCCGGCCTGCACCCCGACCTCGCCGCCAGCTGCCAGGTGGGCCGCGCGCGGCGCTGTGCCGCTGCTGCCGACGGCGGATGATTCGGGCCATGGAGATGACCTGTTATTTTATTTATTTATTTATTTATTTATTTATTTATTTATTTATTTATTTATTTATTTATTTATTTATTTATTTATTTATTTATTTATTTATTTATTTGTTTGTTTGTTTGTTTGTTTGTTTGTTTGTTTGTTTGTTTGTTTGTTTGTTTGTTTATTTATTTAGGTTTGTTTTTATTTAATGATTTTATTACTTTCTACGATACCATAGCGTCAGAGATACAAAACCACTTTTTCGTATTAATTTAAATTATACAGGTATCTTAAAATTATACTCGTACCCATAGTAAATCATCTTCGTATTTATTTGAGGAAGTTCAATAAAATCAGTAGTTCAGTGGCTTCGGAAAACGTTCGTTAGCGAGGAAACGACGTTTTTTACTGCTTCGAGAGGAGTAGTTTAAAAACTTGGCACCGCGCCGAGTCAAGCGCTGCAGCTGCGCTGCGTTGATTGGTATACGTGAGTGGCGGTGTGAACAGCAAACCTCTACGCAGGGGCTCTGACAGCTAGAAAGGGGGCAAACCCGCGGGACTCGATGCAGGGACATATGGCCGCGGGTGTGCTGGGTTTATGACGTCGATTTAACCTCTCTTCAACTATTCGACGTAGCGAAGCTTCACTAGGCCTATGTAACGTAGGGTATTTTAATAGCGCGCCCGTCACTAGCAAAGAATAGGAATTTTCTCGAAGATGAAAATTTTAGACGGGAGACAGATTATGCCTTACTTTCTCAAATAACGAAAATACACTAATATATTATAACAATTCTTTTAATCCTATGTTTAGCATTAAAATTGTGATATTCGATTAGACATGGTAAAAGACATTATTAGACTCTATATTTGATTTTTTCTCTTGTAAATGCAATGCTGTTATATGAATAAAGTGAAGATAATGGGAAATAGGAACCATATGCCAGAGGTTACAAAAACTTGCTACATTCTCTTTAGTATTAAGGAGTTAGGGGGCTCAGGACATAAGTTGATGTCACTGTAGCGCCTCTGCCCGGGAAGTCTGAGAGTTCAAACCGTGATAGGATTGTTTATAACTAGATGGAATTCAGTCGCTCTCTGAAAGAGAATTCTAGCCGCCGGCTGCTCTCATTGGTAGTTACGAGTATCCTTGGTTTCTTTGATCAACAACAGGTGAATACCGGAGCAGTACCTCAAACGGGTGGCAGACCGCGCGCGATCTTTCCTTCCTCTTCCTTTTCCTATCCTCATTCCTTACATGCACACTTACTCTTACACGCTTTTCTCTACCACACATGTCTGGAGACCAGTCGGGAGGTTAGAGATTGTCCCTGCTGGGGCGGTGACCCGCTGGTGGGAGTTCAAGAAAATTTTGAATGCCGACGTTTACCTCGGCGACGGATCTTCCCATCCAGCGGGAGATCACCATCACATAAAATCATGCAAATTACTTGACTAGTAACCTTAGCAGTTGACACGCCTGGGAACGCTCATCAATCTATTCAGTAATGAGTGTACCGTTTTTACTCGGGAGAACACAGCAAATCTCTGAAGAAATTATCATTGACTGTTTTAACCATTTGTTTGGAACTGGAACAATTGCATTTGGCTTGGCCAGAATTAGGTTGCATGTGAATCGTCGATGAGTGTGTATGAAATGGTACTCGACTGAGGGTTGGGAAAGAACGAGCATAAGAAAAGTTCATGATGTCCATAGCAATGTTCGAAATGGGTGAAGAAAATCCCTACTATTATCATAAAATAATAAACTAATGAAACGCCCTCAAAATGGAAACACAAAAGGAAGTAAAATCACGTATATTTCGACATAGACATCGAATCACTTTGTAAAATCTGATACTTTTCGTCTGTTGTTTTGCAAACCTCCTCTGCTACAAAAATCAAACAGTTAATTTAGTATGGAAAACACAGAATGAAATGAATAGTAAAATCATAAAATTTATCTTTTGAATGAAAACTCAAAAAACTTAAATTTAAAAGAAACCACCGCATAAAATCAACTCAGATCTTGATCTATATCATTTTAAAACATGTGGTGCTACATCATATACCGTCTTACATTTTTTGTAACGATTACGCAACATTATAATACTACATGAACTTAAAGAAATGTTTCCAGCCGGCAACATTTTTTTTCGGGCCAAGATTCAAACTCATGTGCCCTAGAGTTAACACGCCAAGCATGTATTCCCCATATCACTAGCCGCAGGACTGCCAACACCCTTCCCGACGCTTAAAAAAGATGATCGTCTGCATTTGTAATTTTCAAAAATGTAGAGATTTCTAATTACATTACTTCAGTATCTAGTTAAAAAAAATTAAGGAAGAAATCTCCGTCATCAATATTGTGGTTTTGCACTGTTAATATTTTTGCAGTGTTCGAAAGTACAGAGTTCTCGAAAAATGGGACCTGCGCCATTTTTAATCGTCATTTGCTCTATCCGAGGAAAAAAACAAAAAAAATTGAAGCCGTTTTTCAGAAAAACTATAAATTGCATTAATAGCAAGCAAAAATTCATGATCTGAAGCTTGGAGTGCTCGAATAATGAAGTCAGCTGGTTGTGGAATGACCTGTGCGCAGGGGACCGGTCTCTGGATCGTAAAACCCGATAGATCGATAATCCCCTTAGGCATCACATCATCGCTTCTCGCTTCGCTATTGTAACTGTCATATTAAGAGCAGCGATAAACCGACTGCCCAGCGAGAGGGCTTTCTACATACTGTTACGGGTTAAGTAGGTCTCGACAGCTTACAAGGGGAGACCTGTGTTCGAAATATACGTCAAGGAGTTCGCAGTTGACTTTGATGTTGCCGTGATGGTGCTAACCATAAAAATATCACATGATCGATGGTAATTGTTAATGTTAATAATGTTATATTATCTAACGTATCCCTCGAATAGTTTTAGGCGTATGGTTTGACTAGTTGTTTACGATATTCTTTTACTGTGTATCTTCGGGAGAGGCGGCAAGATCACCGCCATCTCCCGAGCAAACATGCATTACTCTTACGGGACTAATGACCTTAGCAGTTGACGCGCCCGGAATCACTAGTAATCGATCAATAAATCCACTGAATAGTAATATACAAGA
Organism: Teleogryllus occipitalis; assembly: GCA_011170035.1. Classification (NCBI taxonomy): domain Eukaryota; kingdom Metazoa; phylum Arthropoda; class Insecta; order Orthoptera; family Gryllidae; genus Teleogryllus; species Teleogryllus occipitalis. Next base: position 29,658 of record BLKR01010937.1, read on the forward strand.
ACCTTAATGTCGAATTCGAGTGTTACAATTGAAAGTAATACTTATTTTGTGATAAAGATATTAATGCAATATTTAATTTTTATATTGTATGCTTCTAAATTACAGGATATATCTGTAACAACTTTTGTAAGGTTCTTCCGTGTCTTCCATACTCTTCTCGATCGGGTTTTCCCTCTAGTCTCTTGATTCATTAAAGAAATATTGAGATGACCCCTTCGCTTCAGAACTGTATCTTTTCTGTTTTCACTTTTTCGACGTTCAGTAAGTGGGAAATACACAGCCAAATTTTTAAGATAAATATAGATTTATATATAGTAATATATACTTTTATAAATATAGAAATATATACTTTTAGAAAATGGATTAAGTTACAAACATCAAGGACAAGAAAGTAATTTTGGTCGGAAAATTCTAAAGACCTCACCTTAGGAGTACCTAGAATCAACTCGTTCTAACCAGGAATTACAAAGAAGGCATAAACGATGGAAGTGACGTCATCGCTACCAACGTTTTTATTGAACTGATATGTTGATTTCGATGGTTTACACGGCATCAGATTTGCAGTGAAGAAGTTAAGTATTCGACTATCAACTTGAATTTGATTTCCACGCAACAGGTCTGATGACCTATGATAATATAACTGATTTATAAGTAGGCGCGGATTTTAATGAAATGTCATTTTTTCCCTTCACTTTACAAAAATTCCGTTTAGTATAGAAATTCATTTTATGTTATGAGAAAAGGAAATGTCCCATTTTTATATTTCTTTTTTGCATTTTTCGTCGATTTCAACTGATAAGTCATTTTTTATCCTTTCCGTCATTTTTAATGCATTTTTCGCTGACTTCATTGATTTTTATATCATTTTAATGGTACTTGCTTAAAAAATATTTACGAGATGCAACAAATGTTTTTCATATAATTCCTGAGTACCTGGTAGCCAATTCGATTTCTTCGCTCAGAAGTTGTAATGTCAGCCATTGTGAATATGTAATCCAAGGTTCCTGTGACGCCTATCAGGACCATTGTTGGTTCATCCGATTTCTGAATAACCAAATACAGAGATTTTCTGGTAAAAAACTGTCCAAACAAAAGTTTACAAGCTGAGTTCACTTGAATAGAAGAAGCCTCGATTACATCAGTAACGTATTCATCAGCTTAAGTTGTTCATTCGAAGTGGTTTTGATAACATTTTTTACGTCATTTTACTTTGCTTTAAGGGTATTTTAAAAACATTGTAAGAGCATTTTATTGATAATTTTTGGCGATGTTCTGGTCATCAAAATGTGCCCAACAAGGTCAACATTGGTAACGATGGTATCAACATTATCACCAGCACCAACAACACTTCACCAGCAGATCATGGAAGATATAAATAATAATAGTAATATCAATAATAATAATAATAATAATAATAATAATAATAATAATGCTTCATATTATGATAAAATAAATCATGAAATACTATTACTACGAGTATAAAAGCACTATGTGAACTACCTTCTATGACCTTGCCACACGAAGTGGTTCGAACGTTTTTCTGAGGCAAAACTTACCACAACTCGATGATCCATGTTTTAAAAGGGTCTTATAAAGATTGTTTTAAAAAACGTGACGCATAAACTAAAAATAATCAATGTTATATATTCTTTCTTTTTATATCTGTAAAATATATTTTACGTACATTCCTCTTTATTTCATCAAACGAAAATTCTTAATAAAAATAATATAATAAAAATAGTAATAGTAATAATAATAATAATAATAATAATAATAATAATAATAATATAAATAATATAAATAATAATAATATCAATGGCACTTAATTTCTGAATCTCCTTAACTTGAAATGTGCGACACACAAAATGTTAAAAAAGAAATGAAATGAATGAAGAAGGTGCAGAAAAATAAATATCAATCATTTATGTGGCTTAAAAGGGGAAGAATGAAGCCAGAATCGGAAGCAGTTTTAATAGCTGCCAAAGACAAGATGTTGAGAACACATTTTGATAAAGCGGTTCTCAAAATTTCCCAAGATGATAAATGCCGCATCTGTAGGGACAAGTAGAAACCATTGATTATATTGTCTCTACTTGTCCAATTCTAGCAAAGATAGAATGCTTGAAAAGACACAAAGGATGTAAAGTTACCTCCACTGGCAGATCTGTACCGCCTTCGACGTTTCAAGCACATGCTCCAAGTGTTTGGAGTACGAACACTCACCGAAACCGATGATGTCTGTTGACCTGTGTGTGTGTCAATACGTGTCCACTTGCAGATTTTGCTGTGCCGTACGATCAAAACGTCGTAACCAAGGAGGCAGAGAAACGCCTTAAATACAAAGGTTTGGAAATTGAAATCAGCCGAATGTGAGACGTAAATGCACAGGTGGTCCCGATAGTTATCGGTGCTCTGGGATTAGTTCCGCAGAATTTGTGTTAGAACTTGGCTAATTTCTCAGATCATTCCAAAGTTTGAGAAGGGCAAGACATTGCTTTATTTGTAACAGACGACATTTTGTGCAAAATATTGAAGAGGTACTGACAATCTCTACATCTGCTCATTAGGAAGCTAGTTGCAACCCTGAATAGACTTTATAATCTAACCGATTCATAGCATCTTTAGTCGCGAATTAGAGGAATAATAATAATAATAATAATAATAATAATAATAATAATAATAATAATAATAATAATAGGAAGAAGAACGGAACAATCTATTCTTCCCCTCTTGCTTTCTTTGAAACCTTTGTGGAATGATTAATGACTTCGGGTATATCAACTGTTATGGTCAGTAGTCCCATTAGTGCATTGAATGCTTTTATACGTGGGGGTGGCGGTGTTCCTACCGTGCCAAACTACACGTCGGCTTGAGGGAAAATTCTCTCTCTAGGTATCTTCCCCAGCGGGGCACCACCCGACCCGGACAAGCTCTAGCCTCGGGAATGGCCTCCCGAAATGTGTAGTAGTGTAGGACATAGGTGTAGTAAGGTGTGTCTAAGTTAGGGGAGAGGGTAGGACGAGAAAGAGGAATGTATGATTGCGCGCGGTCCGTGACCTGTTTGTTAGGGTACTGCTCCGGCATTCCCCTCATAATGTTCGAAGAAACCACGGAAAACTACTGATTAAAGAAGCCGACCGCTAGAATTCGCTTCCAGACAGCGACTGAATTCGACCTAGACATCTAGCTAGTGCCGAAAATCATCCACATTCGGGTCTTCAAACGTAGGACTTCCTTTTAAGAGTCTCTGCAGAGGCAATGCTGTCTCTGAACTAAACTTAGTTGGTATATTTTTTGTGGATTGATTTTCCGTTACGATCCCGTGACCTAAGCAATTTTAACTCCCAGATTATGATACAGGGCTCCCGGCGTCTAGCATACTCGCAAGAAACTCATGACGATATGTAAAACAAATAATATAGTTGTCAAACATAAAAGCTTAATTTAATTGGATAATAAGAACATTAATCGGACTTCTATGGATATTTCGCAATTATTGTTCTAAAAATGAAAATATATTCATGTTGGAATTCCTATTTCAAGACCCCAGACCTTGAGCAGCGTGTTACATCATATACTCTTTCATATTATGATAGGAATTCAGTAGTTCCCTTTTGTATTTTGTACTATAGGTCTAAGTATGCTTTTAACAACTGTCGTAATCATCTACTGGGTTACTGAACCCTAGCAGTTGTGTTTTCTTACAAGTTTTTCTTGGTCAATTAAGTAAATACCGATATGGGCCCTTTCCTGTTATGAACATTAATTATATTCTACGTCACATACAGTTTTTAGTTTTTTTACTTTCTCGGCTAACGAATACTTCGTAAGAAGAGAAAATTATGTAATTGTGCGTCAGAAAACGGCAATTTTTTTAGAGTGAAATAAATAAATATACATATTTTGCATGTGTGAATATTTTTTATTTCTCGAATTACAAAGATTTTATAAAAAATTGGAATACGTAGATCCGTGCTATTAAATAGGACAGATGATCAAAATTACCTTTTTTAAAATGAATAAATATTACATAATAAATTAATATTTCATTTTAATAAATTAATTAAATCAAATCAATGTTACAAACATTTGAAGATTCTGCCCGTTTCTGACCATTCTGCTGCACGGGGGCAGCAATCTTCTTTCATTCCTTGGTCTCCTCTGAATTCATCTATTCGTTATCTCGGGGTTCTGATGGACACAAGACTAAATTGGCACAGTCACATCTACGAAGTTGAAAGTCAGTGCAAAAGATATTGTGACTCAGGATTATGGTTTAAAACGTTTTATTTATTTTATCTTCTGGATGAATTTTACCACTTCCCTAGACCCTTCCTGGATTAAAATGTTGCTCATATGTTTTAATTCTTGTTAAATGTTTGGAATTTCACCTCCTTTCAAACCATTTATTTTTCCTGAACTATTTATTTTCCATTGGAGCTAAAACGTCTCAAAATTTCATCTATATGGCACTAATAAAATTTGCAACACTGACAAAGTTCACTGCACTTTTCTTCAGGTCGGTATGTAGTTTTTTCAAGTAGTTTCCAGGAACCAATATTTACCGCCGTATATTACTGTCTTAATGACTTAATGTGCCTGTAACAAGTAATGTATTTCAGCTTTCGGGTTAATGGCCCCCATCTCGATCGAGTTTTTGTCCAGTTTCCCTAATCAATTGATCAAATGCTGAGGTGGCCCCTTAATTTGCTTCTGGAAATAAATGTAGCTTCTCTATGCGCACGTTTTGTTGAGATCTCTTTTTGCTTGTAGTTCTTGTAGAGCTGAGGGTGAGTTACTATTATGTTAGCAATGCAGAAAAATCAAATTTGCAGTTCGTTTATCATTGCAAGTAAGTGTTCTATAACTCGGGAACGAAAATAACTAGTTTTGAAAATGTTCATATCGCAATTTTAATTATTATTATTATTATTATTATTATTATTATTATTATTATTATTATTATCATTATCAACATCATTATTAATTTTTTAAAAACATTTTTTCATCTTTCATCTATTTATAGTTAAAAAGTTGGGAAGGTATTCTGAAACTTAAGAAAGCGCGCGCAGATGATCGATCTTTTCCCCGATGCGTCACATACAGTTTTTTACTGTTTTTTTGAATAAATAAATAAATAAGAGTTATTGGAATCATGTATAATGCCTTCCTCGTCAAAGTTCTAACAAAGCCCAGACAGCATTGTGGCACACGAATATACAAGCAAAAAGAATTCGGAAATTCCATTTAAATAAAATTAGAGTTATAAAGAAAAATAAACCAATAACCGTACATATTAAAAAATGTGAGATACGCGCATAACTACATTTTGTAAGCGCAAAGTGATGGAACTTTTCCGGCACATTTTGAATAAATTGTTAGTATATATCCACACTTTGATTGTCTCAAATCCCAAGGATTTTACAGAGTCGTAGTTATTTAGTAGTATTTCACACTAGAATTTAAATTCGGAATGTCGAAGTTTTCTTTCATGAATTGTGCACGATTATTGCCAACAAAGCGTCGTTAACCTGAAAGCAACAAGTCGGTTGCAAACCGACTTTTGGTTGCAACCTTTCAAACTCTTTAAATGATAACGGAAACAAGAAAACTACCAATTTTTAAAAAGACATTGTTTGCTCAAAAATAGGAGGAATAATTGTCGTATAATGTGTTTAAATGTATGTCATTTGTTTTGACTGTCAGCTATTATTTCTTAACAATTTTTATTAAATTAAAATGCCAACTTTCTCTCCCACTATACATATATTTGTACTCGTTTATATATTACCTTATTTTGTTATATTTTAATTGCATTGAAGTCATTTTAAAATTAAATTAAGTTTAAAAAATAAATTAAATTAAAACTTCGTAATGTTTTCGTGTTTTTATCTTGATTTACAGAGTTTAAAAAGCACCTGTTGAAACTCACGAAATAAATTGTGTATGGAACATTTTCAGCACATTATGGCTACCCAAGACGTCATATTTGGATCGTCTAAAAAAACCAACCAGATTTCCACAATTGAAGATATAAAATATATAATCACATTATTTATTTAATAACCAAAGAATTTTATTTACTAAAATTCTAATAATTACCAGTGATTCTAAGGTATTAGTAATGACATTTGAGTTAAGTTAACCCTCAACATGTCGATAGAGGAAGTAATAGTTTCCTCGCTTTCATGCTGTTAACACTTGTCGATTTAAAACGGCTGACATTAAATATTACGAATAGACTTGCGGTTTCCTAATAAAAATAGTAATAAATAAATAACTGCGGTACTGATAAATCTGATCCTTTCAAAAATAACTAAATCAAAAATCCTTTTCGGGTTATGATAATTATCTCATAATAGGGGCAGGCACCTCCAAAGAGTTGAATACATCAAAAGGAAACTCTTAAGAGAAACAGGTTCAGGCGTAAAACCAAAAAGCAGAATTTGTAACAAAATTCTAGGAAGACATCAACCGGTTAGCTAACATGTCAAATGTCAGAAACGGCAATTGGCTATATACATTAATGAATACTATCAAAACTTCGCGAAGAAAAAAATAATAAAAACCTGTTTTAGACAATTATAATAAAGTAAATATCCCGAAGGATATATAGAGACAAAACTTACAAATGTAATTTCACATGTAAACGACGGATTTAAGAGATTTAACGTCTGTGTTACATTTCAAAGAAATGGAATCAATATATGTATTGTTCGCAACGTTACAGAGAAAATAACTCAAAACATGATTAATTCGGGATATGAAATGCCACAATGAATGTTTTATTGTAACTGTCAGATACTTTCAATATAAATTATAATATTTTTCTAGCCATTTTTATTTATTATTCTACTTTCTAGCAAATGACACATTGCTGAAAAAGTTATATTTCCAGATTTTTGGTGATCAAAGGAGTATGATTTCCATAATTTAGTATTATAACATATTTGTTTTGCAGATCTCAGCCATGCTTATTCACCATCTGAATATTGTCCACCTAATACAGAATGCTGTCTTTGTGGGTACGATTATTGGTATCCTGATTAGTGGGGGAAATGGTTCCCCGCATTATTATTATTATTTAGGAGACTTGGCAACTATTTTAGAATACTGAGAAAACATAATTTGCATGCAGAAGCCGAGCTAGCTTCTTTACTGTCTCCAAGGTCTTTGACACTATATGGTTCCAATGAATGTCCTTGAATTAGTTACTTCTCCGTGTGGGGTCTAAATACATACTATCTTCGACAAAACAAACTGATGTGAGCAACGTTTCCTTCCCACAACTGTTAGCTAACCAGGCAGTTCTAAAAGCACCCAGAAATTATAACATTTTGAAATATTGGAAGCAAACTATTTCCTTAATTTTTCAAAGAAATCCTATTAATTTATTTTTAATTATTCTCTGACATAATAGACTCCTTCTTGAATTTTCCTCCCTTCAAAATCTTAAAAATACCTTCTCTCCAAGTCCTGGTAGTTATCTATGCTGAGTTCGGGAGTATTCCACTATGTTATCATTGTAGTATTCTATTGTCTTGTTAGAAAGCAATGAATCTCAGTTCATCCGATTACGCGCATTGTCTTCTCGTGTTTCAGGCCTACCACCTTTGCGGTAGCACCGGCTCCGTGCTGGCCTCGTACGTTTGTCCGAACGGCACTCTGTTCCACGGGCAGTTCCAAGTATGCGACCAGTTCTACAACGTGCGATGTGGTTCGCCCTACGAAGACTTGTAACTGCGTCGCTCCACGGAATTTGTTTGTTATCATATGGTTACTTCCAAACACCTGCAGTTACATTAGGAAAGTATTTTGCAACAGAAAATCGCGACATAATGAG
>BLKR01010937.1:40000-42627 GCA_011170035.1 Teleogryllus occipitalis
GACCTCTCTTAGTTGCGTGCACACGTACAACAGAGTGACGCTCCACACATAGACAGTGAACATGCTGAAGGTGAAGAGTAGTTCAAGTACTAAAATTAAATCATGGATACAAAATTACCCAGATCTGAAAACCGACGGAAAAATAGTGTTTTGTATTCCTTGTGACAAGAGTATCGGAGCGGAGAGGAAATCACAAATTGATGCACACGTCAGTACAAGTAAGTTAAATTATCTTTCTTTAACATATTATACATTGATGGGAATGAGATTTCTCTCTGCCAACCCTAAGACTTCTTTAATTCATAGACTTCATTAATTCATAAGACTTCATTAATTCATTTAATTATAGGCAGTCATAAGAAGGCCATTGAGATTAAGAAAAGTACACCTAGTATGGTGCAAACGTTGCTCACAGAGAAACGCGGAGACTCCATAAACACGTTTAACCAAGATTTATGCCACGCATTGGTTGGTTCAAATATTCCTTTTTTCAAGTTACAATCAACTCCGTTTAAGGATATTTTTGGAAAAATATACTGACCATAAAATCCCAAACGAGAGTACGCTTAGGAAAAATTATCTTCCTTTTTGTTTTGAATCAACAATGTCTAAAATTAGAAATAAAATATCAGATAATTTTGTATATGTTGAAGTCGATGAGACTACGGACGCCAGGGGAAAATATATTTGTAGTTTAATTATTGGTATCCTGCATCCAGAAATCAACTCAAAACCTTATTTAATTTCATGTAAAGAGCTTGCAAAAACAAATTTTGAAATTGTCTCCCGCTTTGCGAATGACAGTTTAAGTGCTTTTTTGCTGAAAATAGCTTCCAAGATAAGATTTTACTTTTTGTGACGGATGGAGCACCTTACATGCTTAAAACTGGAAATGCTTTAAAAGTTTTCTATCCAAACATGGTACACGTTCCGTGCATTGCACACAGCCTCAACCGAGTAGCCGAAAAGATTCGAGAAATATTTCCTAATGTCAACAAACTCGTTAGCAACGGGAAACATTTTTTAAAAGCTTTTCACCGTGTGACATTGTACCGAAATACAATGGACTGTCCATTACCTCCAGAAGTGGTCATAACCAGATGGGGAACGTGGTTAGAAGCAGCTCTGTTTTACTGTGAACATTTCACAACGTATAAGGAATTGATTGGATGTTTTGAAGAAGATGTTGTATCAGTCACAAAGGTAAAACAAATTTTAAAAGAAAATTCGATAAAATCAGAATTGGCATTTATCAGAACTCATTTTTCTCAACTTCCAGTAGCAATACAAAATCTGGAAGAAAAAATCTCACTTTAAATGCCCAGATAGGTATTGTTGAAAATTTGGAAAGTAGTTTGAAAAATATTAATAATAAAAAAGGTAAGGTAATTTTTGAAAAATTGAAGGCAGTATTGGAAAAACCTCCGGGCTATAAGATATTATTAAATTATAACGAGGCATTAAATGGGAAATATGTCGATTTAGAGATTGCACCCAACATTTTAAGCTCTTACAAGTATTGCCCTGTGACAAGTGTAAATGTAGAGAGAAGTTTTTCTTACTTGAAACATATATTAGATGATAGAAGGTTTAATTTAACAGAAAAGAATTTGGAAATGTACATAATTGTAAATTATAATGGAGACATTTGAGATTTTTTGTATATCTTAATTACGTACTACTGGTTATTGAAGGTATTTTTGTATTTTTCAGTTTTGTATTTACTTTTTTATATTTTTAATACTAATTTAATGTTCCCTGTAAATAATATTTAAAATATAAAGTAGGATTTGTTTAAATAACATGTACAAACTTAATTATATTGTAATAAAATGTCTAATTCATATTTTGTTCTCCTTCAATTCTAATACGAAGTGTAAAATAAGTTTATATATGAATTAACTGTAGTTTTTAGGCCACATATCATTTTGCAGTTTTGAAATTTTTATTGCATGTTTTTGCACGTTTTGGTGTTTTTACTGCTCGTTTTAGAGAGTTTTACTGCACGAAAATCCGGTCATTAGTCATAAGTAAACACGAACTATAAATTAGTTGTATGCCGACGTTTCGGAAAATTTATTTCCACCCTCAGGGCTTGCAACCAAAACATGAAAACATAATTAATACATGTGCTGCATGCTCCTCCATCTTAGGCACCTCTCTGGGAGTGAGAGACACACAATCCTCCTCACCACACCAACACACCATGATGACTATGATACTAGTAGGGATCATGTAGAATCTAGTAGTATCATAATCATCATGGTGTGTGTTGATGGGGTGAGGAGGATTGTGTGTCTGTCACTCTCTGAGAGGTGCCTAAGATGGAGGAGCATGCAGAACATGTATTAATTATGTTTTCATGTTTTGGTTGCAAGCCCTGAGGGTGGAAATAAATTTTCCGAAACGTTGGCAAACAACTAACTTATAGTTCGTGTTTAATTATGATCAAGCCCCGTTAACCTGCCTTCCAATACACACACACAAACAAACAAACACACAAACAAACAAACAAACACACAAACAACACACACACAAACAAACACACACAAACAAACACACACACAAACAAACACACACACAAACACACACACACAAACAAACACACACACACAAACAAACACACA